>BMAO01018948.1:0-148939 GCA_019973975.1 Trichonephila clavata
GGACAACAGCCAAGTTCCCAGTTCTACACATGAAAACAACGCCTCAGCAGGAGCATATCAACTTCAACGGACTCGATGGAAGAGGAGACCCAGAAGGTTGGAGCGCAGAGTGGACATCCCTAGGACAAGGTCATCCAGCACAGAGGCCTTGGTTGGAGACAAAGCCTATGCAGATTGGATCTAAAGACTAGCCAGGTTGTATAATTCTAATTTGTTTATTTTTTCCTCTGACAGACAGTTCGGAGTATTTTCCATGCGGCTAGTCTATTTTTTTTTTGTAAAATTAACGTACAAAAGCGTCACTGAGTTGTGTGCATTTTCATATCGGTTGAAAGACTTTTGTATTTAATTTTTTTCCAAATTGTGGAAAACATTTGTTGAATTGCAATTGTTTTGCTACACATTAAAGACGAGGCTTTATATGTGAGATTACTTGTATTGTTTGTTGTAATATATTCTATGTAAAAAATGTATATATTTTTGTGTGTAATTATTAAGTTGTATAAGTAGTGTCTGGTTTCTGGGCGCGGCGTAATTAGGAATACTAACAAAGAACATTAACAGCGCAGCGCGATTGATTGGGAATTTTTGAAAATGAAACCAGATAAAGGTTATTTTGTTATGAAACTATATATATATAATATAATGTATGCCATATTTTATGTCAATAAGGAAGTTGTATAAAAGTTCTGTGCATTTAATGTCATGTTTTAGAAAAAATTGACAAGGTTTCCTTTCAGGGCAGCAGTCCCTGAACATAGTGATGCGATGAAAACTTTGATGTCGTGAGAAGATATTAATGTAAAATTTTATTTATATTTGCACTTAAGTAAAGTGCATGATCAGGGTTTTTTCCTGGAAAGGTTTTCCAATGATCTCCGCCCCAATGGGATGCACTGTAGGGATTGTAAATGTGTACAAGAGCAATAAATTAGAGTGGAGTACCCCTTTTGAATAGTCATTTCTGTGTGCTAGTTTAATTAAAGTTTTTAAGGTTCGTGAGTTAAAACTTTCTACAAGTTCAGTATTTTCAGGCATTATAAAGTTCGTGAGTTAACTTTCTACAAGTTCAGAATTTTCAGGCATTATAAAGTTCGTGAGTTAACTTTCTACAAGTTCAGTATTTTTAGGCATTCAAGAGTAGTTAAAATTTTGTGCAGGTTCAGTGTTTTTCAGATGTTAGGTAAATTAAGCGAGTTCTTGCAGGTCGTTTAGACCTTCAATAAGTCACGCTTTTTTCTCGGAGGGGGGTTGTGACGGGTGCTTACGCGTTTCACTAACCTTCTCTCAAAATCTTTTAAGATTGTATTTATTTTAACCAATCCCCGCTGAGAGCTAAAAGTGTGACTTATGCAAACAAGATAGTTTCGGGTTTAGCGAGTTCGAAAGAGATATAAAAGAGAGAAATGAAATGAAGAGAGGAGAATGACTACGTGTTTTGATAGAGGAGTTAACTACGAGATTGATTAAGAAGGTGATTCTAGGAGATTAGTTTAACTAAGTGAAGTTTGTTAGCTGAAGGAAGATTATTGAAAAAGCTCCATTAATTCGGTTCGGACGTAACTGATGATATCAAGGATTGAAGTCGCTCTATAGATCCTTCAAGTAGTCAAGAATCCTGTCTTAAAGAGATATCAGGTCTGTGATTTTCCTAAATTAAGTTATAAATGCGTAGTTTGATTGTATGCGTTATCCGCCGGGGTTTCAGTTAGCGTTCCGTCGTTCATAATTGAATTCTGAGCTCACTCCACTGTAATTTGTTGTTTTTAAAGTTTGATTAATATTTGTGTATTTCTATCATAAGGATTAATAAATAATAGTGATTTATTATTTACGTAGTTGTTAATTATGAATCCAACATACCCAAATTTAGATAATGTGCAAAGGGGAGTTAATAATCATAGGGGTAGTGAGAGACTACGACAATGGCGCCCAAACGAAATACCGCAATTAAGAGCAGGTGCAGGATTTAGAGTTTTGCCGGAATTATTTTTTTCGGGTAAAGAAAATGTGTCTGAGTTTATTTCTAACATCGATGACAATATAGCCTACTATGAAATACCGGCGAATCTATCATGTGCGTATTTAAAAGGTCATTTAATTGGGAGAGCGTTAGACTGGTTTGAGGTAATTGGGTTCAAGTGTGTAAATGAAGAAGCGACTGCATTTGCAACACTTAAAAAGAAATTTTCAGATAGTTTTCCGGTAATACGGAATAAATCAGAGCTAGAAGCTCAGTTTTTTTCATCAAAACAACGGAGAAGTCAAGCCCCGTCAGACTTTATTTTTCAGCTGTTAAAAATTCATAAAACTTTGGATTTGAATTATGATGATTTAAAATTGATTGATCACATAGTAATGCGACTAGAACCCCAAATAATGGATTATTTAGAAGTTCGAATCCCCTCAACGAAAGCTCAATTGATAGAGTTGGTAGACCGGTATGAGGAACGTCATAGCTGCAGGGAAAACCAGGGTTCGAGTAATAATTTTGCTAGACGAAGTTGGGATGTGAGTAGGAATCCTGAGGAAAGAAGGAATAATAGAAATTGGAGAGATACTGGAGTCGGAAACAGTCAAAATGATCAAAGAGGACTAGGCAGGGGTGCAAATAGTTTTTCTCGTCGTAATTATCAAAATCAGGGATTCGAGGGAGGAAATCGCTACAATCAGCCAAATCAGAGAACAGACCGGTATCAGAACCGTAGAATGGTGGTTAGTAAGGGTCCTAATGATGATTCAGCAAAGCAGAATTGGAGGCGTGTTGATTGCAACAGCGAAAGGCAAAGAAATGCCAATTTAAACTTCTAAGCGATCGTGTTGCGGGAGGTAAACGATCGCTAGTTAAGTCAAATCCTCCTATTAGAATTAAAATTAATTCATTGCGATTATCACCAGTTGCACTTCCGTATGTACCGATTCTTTTGCATGATACATTTCTAAAAGCGCTCTGGGATACAGGTGCGGAAAAGTCATTTATTTCAGAAAAAGCGTACCCCGGTCATATTTTTCTTTCTGTCCTATTAAAAAATCGTTAGCTGAAGTAGTTACAGCTCAAGGGTCACAATGCAGAAATTTAGGCACAGTTGAGTTAAGAGTTAAAATAAGAGAATTTTCGAAGTTGTGGAAATTTCATGTGATTGCTGAGATGCAATATCCATGCATCCTAGGTATTGATTTTATGTCACATGCAAAGATTAGTTTGGACTTCCTGTCAAAATCGTTAATCATTCCGGATTCGCAAACGGAAAAAGTGGCAATTTCGGACGAACCGGTTCAAATAGATTTATCTAACACTAAGTTAAATTCAAAACAAAAACAGGAATTGCAGATTTTGTTTAAGGAATTTCATGGGTTGTTTTCGCTTAAGCCTGGTCTGACACATGTATTTTGTCATGAAATTGACACGGGTGATATTCCTCCTGTTTTTTCGAGACCTTATCGCTATAACAGGGTAAAACAGGGTATAATCGACTACCATGTTCAGAAAATGTTACGTGATGGAACAATAGTTCCAACAACATCGCCCTACGCGTCTCCAGTTGTTTTATGTCGGAAGAAAAACGGGTTGCCGTTAGATGACCCAGAAGCTTATAGGTTTGCAATAGATTATAGGAAGTTAAATGCGATCACGAGATATCCGCGATATCCGCTACCAATAATTGATGATTTGATCGCTAATATTCTACACACCGAAATTATGTCATAATTTGATTTATGCAGCGGATACTTTCAGATGGCAGTAGACCCCAAAGATATTCATAAGACGGCGTTTGTTACAAAAAATGGTACTTTTGTATTTACTCGCATGCCATTTGGCCTTTCGGGTTCAGCTCCAAATTTTCAAAGGGCCATAGAGATGATCCTCAAGCCAGTCCTCGGGCGTTTTGCCCATTGTTATATGGATGACGTGATTATTTCGTCTCCATCTTTTGAAAGCCATGTAGAACACTTACGGGAAGTATTCAGATTGTTGCAAGAGGCTGGTTTAACGTTGAATCGCGAGAAATGTCATTTCGCGAGGGAACAATTACGTTATTTGGGCTTAGTTATTAATAAAGAAGGAGTTAAAACAGATGAGGAGAAGGTAAAGGCAATTATTGAAATTAAACCTCCGAAAACTGCAAAACAAATAGCAAAATTTTTAGGAATGACGGGTGGGTATCAAAAGTTTATTAAAAACTACGCAGACATGTGTGAACCCTTATATAATTTAAAATGAAAAAACTCTAAGTTCCGTTGGTCGGAATCAGCGCAGGAAGCCTTGGATCGTATTAAGAAAGCACTGACCGAAGCTCCAGTGTTACAATTACCAGATTTTTCCCAACCTTTTGAACTCTATACGGATGCAAGCTCCGTGGGGGTAGGAGCAGTATTGACACAGAATAATAGGCCTATGGCGTTTGCCTCGAGAACTTTAAACCGAGCAGAAAGGAATTATAGTGTGACGGAACGTGAATGTTTAGCTGTCATATGGGCATTAAATAAATATCGCACGTATTTCGGATCCTTGGCGGTTAAAGTGATAACAGACCATGCTGCACTTACCAAATTAACGAATGGAAAGAATTTGTCGTCTAGATTGATAAGGTGGACGCTTAAGTTGGCAAATTTTAATGTAGAATGGGAACATCGCCCAGGTACGCAAAATTTAGTGGCTGATATGTTGTCTAGAAACCCGTTAGAAAGTAATGAAGAAACAAAGGTGTCTTGTGCGGTGATTAGATCGTTAGTATTATCGTCTAGAGAACAGTTGAGAGAGGAACAGAGAAATGACCCGGAGCTAGGGCACATCATGAAGTATTTGGAAAATCCGGACGATAGTTCCATTAATGAATCAATCTGCAGAAATTAGTCCAATGACTTTAAAATAGTTGATGGTTTGCTATATTATGCAAAATATACAACCACACTAGGTGAATTAAGGGTATTTATACCTAAAACATTACGTAGAGATGTTATGCGAGAATTTCATGACTCGCCGATGGCAGGTCATTTAGGCAAAAAGAAAACCTACTTAAAATTAAAAGACGCGTGTTATTTCCCGTACATGAGGAAATACATTTATAAATATGTAGCAACCTGCGACCAATGCCAAAAAGTCAATTATAAAAACGGATTACCAGCTGGTCAATTAATTCCGATAATAACGAATTTTCCGAATGAAATCGTACCTTTAGATTTGTTAGGCCCATACCCTGCAACTAGTCCAGAACGCTATAGATTTATTTTAGTAATTACAGATAATTTTCCTAAATGGGTTGAAATAGTTCCCTTAAGGAAAGCTTCGGCTAAAGCAATCGCCAATGCATTTTTTGAGAATTATATTGCGCGTTATGGAGCTCCTGTAAAATTAATTACCGATAACGGCGCCCAAATGATATCCGAAGTTTTTGAGCAAGTATGTCGCAGGTTGAACATAAAACACGTTAAAACTGTGGTATATCGTCCACAAGCTAATCAAACAGAAAGAGTTAATCGCACTTTTTAAAAATGATTTCGAGTTTTGTCGCGGATAATCACACTAACTGGGATCAATTTCTGCAAGAGTTCGGTTATGCCATTAGGACAGCAGTACATGAGACAACGGGTAAATCACCGGCGGAATTATTTTTAGTTCGAAATTTAATCACCCCTTTTCAGAATTTAGTTATGGTAACTGATGGATCAGATTTAGTTTGTGGGAACATAGAAAGGTTGTTTGAGGAGGCTAGAGTTCATACAAAGCGCCAGCAAGAGAAGTGGGCGAAATATTATAATAAAAAGAGGCGTGAAAATAATGTGAAAGTTGATGATCTAGTATTAGTTCAAACTCACCCGTTAAGTTCGAAATGTAAGAAAATAGTAGGTAAATTTATGCCAAAGTTTGAGGGCTCATATAAAGTTCTGAGTGTAAAAAATAATAATAATTTAGTAATATTAAAATTTGGTAAAAGAATAACGGTTAATGTGGACCAGGTGAGAATTTACCATCAAAGAGAAGACAGTGTTGCCGAGTCGGAAAGTGACAATAGTAGTGATCATGGTGCAGTGGCATCAGTCAGGTCGGATGATGGGCAGTCGAGATTGGTGCAATCGGAGAGTAGTGGAGGTTGTCGTAAAGGATCGAAATCAGGAAATGTAAATGGTAGTAGAGATATAGTTGCGAATAGACGCGATGGAGTAGAGGTGAGAAAAAAACGTGGACGGACGGAATCTGCTGTTTCTTCGAGAGAGGGTGTATATAATTTCAAGAAAAAAAGACCTTTCTGGACTGAAAGAGAGAAAAGAGGAAGGCCAGACTCTTGGAATGAAAACGTACAAAAAAAGAGACCAGAGGCCCAGGTAGCTCGAGAAAAAAGAAAGATTTCCTCGTCAATGCCCTCTCGCCCCTCCAGAAAGCGGTATAGAAAGGTGGAAGAAAATAGTTCTGAAAGAGCAGTTCCAGGACCATCCCACAGATTCAAGTACAACAGACCTCATCAGGAAAGGAGCTGTCCATACAATCTTCGGAGCATACGTCGAGTGGACAACAGCCAAGTTCCAGTTCTCACACATGAAAATAACGCCTCAGCAGGAGCATATCAACTTCAACGGACTCGATGGAAGAGGAGACCCAGAAGGTTGGAGCGCAGAGTGGACAACCCTAGGACAAGGTCATCCAGCACAGAGGCCATGGTTGGAGACAAAGCCTATGCAGATTGGATCTAAAGACTAGCCAGGTTGTATAATTCTAATTTGTTTATTTTTTCCTCTGACAGACAGTTCGTAGTATTTTCTATGTGGGCTAGTCTATTTTTTTTTGTAAAATTAACGTACAAAAGCGTCACTGAGTTGTGTGCATTTTCATATCGGTTGAAAAGACTTTTGTATTTAATTTTTTTCCAAATTGTGGAAAAACATTTGTTGAATTGCAATTGTTTTGCTACACATTAAAGACGAGGCTTTATATGTGAGATTACTTGTATTGTTTGTTGTAATATATTCTACGTAAAAAATGTATATATTTTTGTGTGTAATTATTAAGATGTATAAGTAGTGTCTGGTTTCTGGGCGCGGCGTAATTAGGAATACTAACAAAAAACATTAACAGCGCAGCGCGATTGATTGGGAATTTTTGAAAATGAAACCAGATAAAGGTTATTTTGTTATGAAACTATATATATATAATATAATGTATGCCATATTTTATGTCAATAAGGAAGTTGTATAAAAGTTCTGTGCATTTAATGTCATGTTTTAGAAAAAATTGACAAGGTTTCCTTTCAGGGCAGCAGTCCCTGAACATAGTGATGCGATGAAAACTTTGATGTCGTGAGAAGATATTAATGTAAAATTTTATTTATATTAGCACTTAAGTAAAGTGCATGATCAGGGTTTTTTCCTGGAAAGGTTTTCCCCTGATCTTCGCCCCAATGGGATGCACTGTAGGGATTGTAAATGTGTACAAGAGCAATAAATTAGAGTGGAGTACCCCTTTTGAATAGTCATTTCTGTGTGCTAGTTTCATTAAAGTTTCTAAGGTTCGTGAGTTAAAACTTTCTACAAGTTCAGTATTTTCAGGCATTATAAAGTTCGTGAGTTAACTTTCTACAAGTTCAGAATTTTCAGGCATTATAAAGTTCGTGAGTTAACTTTCTACAAGTTCAGTATTTTTAGGCATTCTAGAGTAGTTAAAATTTTGTGCAGGTTCAGTGTTTTTCAGATGTTAGGTAAATTAAGCGAGTTCTTGCAGGTCGTTTAGACCTTCAATAAGTCACGCTTTTTTTCTCGGAGGGGGGTTGTGACGGGTGCTTACGCGTTTCACTAACCTTCTCTCAAAATCTTTTAAGATTGTATTTATTTTAACCAATCCCCGCTGAGAGCTAAAAGTGTGACTTATGCAAACAAGATAGTTTCGGGTTTAGCGAGTTCGAAAGAGATATAAAAGGGAGAAATGAAATGAAGAGAGGAGAATGACTACGTGTTTTGATAGAGGAGTTAACTACGAGATTGATTAAGAAGGTGATTCTAGGAGATTAGTTTAACTAAGTGAAGTTTGTTAGCTGAAGGAAGATTATTGAAAAAGCTCCATTAATTTGGTTCGGACGTAACTGATGATATCAAGGATTGAAGTCGCTCTATAGATCCTTCAAGTAGTCAAGAATCCTGTCTTAAAGAGATATCAGGTCTGTGATTTTCCTAAATTAAGTTATAAATGCGTAGTTTGATTGTATGCGTTATCCGCCGGGGTTTCAGTTAGCGTTCCGTCGTTCATAATTGAATTCTGAGCTCACTCCACTGTAATTTGTTGTTTTTAAAGTTTGATTAATATTTGTGTATTTCTATCATAAGGATTAATAAATAATAGTGATTTATTATTTACGTAGTTGTTAATTATGAATCCAACATACCCAAATTTAGATAATGTGCAAAGGGGAGTTAATAATCATAGGGGTAGTGAGAGACTACGACAAGGTTGAGTAATTAGATTTTTTAATATATATTGTTTCTGAATTTAAAATTTGTTTTATGTGGTTTATAAAGTATATCGATAGATGAACCTAAACATGACGAATTTTCCATATAACTTGACTTCGTTAAATAGAGAGGGTGAATGAATGTGTTAACATGGCACTGTTCGGCCTCACGAGGGCTTTTGGCGACGGACCTCGTAAAGTTGAACCATGGTCATCGTAAAATAGAGATCCGACTGTATTTCATTTTAAAGACTTGAAATGATAATTTTAAAAACTAAGAATAAACAGATTTCAACTTTGCATACGTACATACATTTTTAAATCATTTCGACGTTTCTTTTTGCGGGAAGTAGATATAAAAGAACACAATATAAAACCCAATGCATTCCCAAAACACAATGCAATCAAAAGCTTTTTTAAACAACTACTAAAGTATCAAAAGCAGAGAGTTTCTCTTTCTTATTGGACTCTCCTTACCCTAATTTGACATCCGCTCTACATCATGAGCGATTCGAAAGTACGCTTATGTCCAAAATTAAGGTCATAAACATAAAATCTGTGAAAACTGATGCACTTTTCAATGCGTTGCCACGAAATTTGGCACGGAGACATGTTACAATGTGAAAAAGAATATAGCAGCATAACAATATAGTAATATACAATATAGGGAGTGTGACCACTGTGGACAATTACATCAGCCTCAGAACGAGCTGCTATAATGTTTATGAGGGTATCAATAAGTATCTGCGGGAAAAAAGTCCATTCTTCCAGAAAGGGACTTTTATTCCCTAGTGGATCCAGGGCAGAGAGCTAAGTTGAGAAATGGCTTGTCCTGTACCATCGAAACATTCATTAGAACTGCCGTCCTAAGACCTCAAGCAAATATCATCTCTGTCATGAAATTCATCAACAATTTGAGTTCTGTGAGGCTGCGCACCGTAAAAATGTAGTTCAGGCACCCTGAAAAATCTTACATAGGATTCCAGGATCTCATTCTTATAGCGATGATAGTTGACAGTACCCGTATCAAAAACGTACTGTGGTGTACGACTGCCCTACATTATGCCACAACACACAATGTTCCTTTTGCCACCCAATCCGTCGATTTTGCTACGTAGTGATGACAGCGAGCTCTAATTTCTTTCCAGTTGAAGAATCGACTAGAATCACTTTGTCTGATACATTTCGACTCATCACTGAAAAGAACACGCCTCCATTCTTGTGGTGTCCACGACTGATGTTCTCAGCTGCACAATATTCAGTCCTTCCTGCTGGATGCAGTCAAAGGAACGTACCACACTGGACAGGGTGTAAAGGCCAATCTCTGCAAGACGGCTGTTTATCTGGAAATTCTTCTTCCAGACACAGCAGTAAGCTCACGAGCAAGCCTATGTCGTAGTGCACTTAATGACAAGTAGCAGTCCAGTGCAAAATGTCGATGCTCTATGGCGGCCATCACTGATCTTCCAGACTACTTGTTTGGACCACTTTCAGGCCACCTCCGATTGAGACTGGCCACTCCATCTCATTTAAATGAGTCCTTCTCACTGCAAGTAGACTAATTTATTTGATTGAATGCAATATTCACAAAACTGGAGGCAATATTCCCATATGCTTGAACGGTCTCAATCCAGTAATTCTGCAAAAACTAACGATAAACAGCATATTTTCCTAAACTGAAGTTTGTACTACCCGTTCTTCAAAATATGTAAAATACCAATTCTATCAGTTTTTCTTGAGGCATTTTAAAATTATGAAGAAAAAACATGTTTGTGACCTTAATTTTGGACATGAGTACTCAATATGACACTAATAACAGAAATAGTTTTCTTTTGTCAAAGGAGATTCATCATTGGCATAAGAGGAAAGTTACTTTTGTACGTTTAATCGCTTGTAGTTGAATGGGAACATAATCTTTAATAAAAAAAAAATTTTAAAAAGACGATTAGACGAATAACATATTGAAAGGATAGAAGCTAAACATCTTTTAAGCAAGGTTCACACTGCATAGGATACTTTCAAAGCAGTTCTCTAAAAGCGTGTATATTACACTTACCATAACCGGATGTCGCCACCCAGTCGAGTAGTGGATTGGAGACCCGTCGCGTAGAGATGCACGTTAAATATGCCGATGCTTAAAGTCCACACGTTAGCGAGGTTAACAAGTTTAGAGAGGGGGAGTGCAATTTTAGTTGTCCTCTTCAACTGAACGTGGTTTAAAATTACGTCACCAATAACCATCGAGCAGTTTTTTAAAAAAAGTGCGAGTTAATAGAAGAAAAAAAATACAAATCAACCCGCAACCAAGTCCAATAATAACTTGTAAACTGTTGATTAGAAAATTTGTAAATGATGTCTTGATTACTTTTCCTAATAAATAGACAATTTACATCACCGTAAAATCTAGCGTATAACGCAGCCGTACACTTTCAAGCTGCATATTTTAATTTTTAGGTATAGTCCCCGTATCATGCGCCTGTTGGTTTTAACGCGCTTTTATTAGTTTCACCTGTATGTAAAGGAATTTTTGAATTTAATTTTTATTCGAAATTTTGCACACTTGTTAAGGTCCGATAAAAATATAATTATTTTATTTTATTCCATTGTCCTGATCAGGATCATCAGGTTTTCCTATTTCCAGGTTTGGGGACTAATTCCAAGTCCCATTTCTAGATTTGGCGACTAAAAGATTAAGTTACAGCCTCAAAGCGAAAACGCTTATGATTAATACAAATACAGCAAACAAAAAAGTGTTCCTTAATGTGAAAAAGGGGAAAGTGCGTCAGCAATTTCTTTCCATAATATAAAAAAATGCCCAGTTTTTCTGAAAATGGATTTTTTAAAAAAAGACTCGAGTATGAGGGAAAAAATATAATTTATGTTTTAATTGCTTGAAACCCAAACAAAGTCTGTTTTTCTAGATTATTTTGTGGGATCTGTGGAATGAAACATCCTTGCTTCCTTTTACTAAAACATCTGAGAATTGATTCAGAGGTTACCGGATTAAATAATTTCTCACAAACTCTTCGATTCAAAACGTATACTTTTATGTCTAATGCTGATAAAAGTTTCAGAGAGAATATATATATATTGAGCTCTTTATAGAGAAAAATATCATTGACTTTTTACACCTTCTCCCGTATTAAATATTTTGAACTTAGCTCTTCCAGATTTCCTTCAGCTGACTAAACCTACATTTTGCGAACCAGGCCATACCAACGCACTGATAAGATGCCAATAGGCATTACAGATTCTAAAAAATGACGCATTTAATTCATCAATGAATAAATGATAGTTTAAAAAACTAAAAAAAAAAAACGCTTTTATTGTAGATCGAGCTGAAAAATAAAAAATAAATTATAGTTTAAAAAAACTAAAAAACACGTTTTTATAATTAATCGAAGTAAAGAGTCAAAAATAATTCTTAATACACTGCGAGAAAAGGTCATTCAAAACTGAGAACAAAATACTCACTTATGAGTACTTGACATCCTCAAAATGGTTCCGATGCAATTGTGTATTCAAATTTGAAAATCGCACTTACTAATTTTTGGTAACAAGTACGTACTCAAAATGGAGACTTGACATACTCATTTTTAAATCTGTTACGGGATCTCAAATTTGAGAATGAAAGAACAAAATCAGTACGTAATGCACTCTTTTTTGAGTTTGTTGCTGTTTAAAATTTGAGAATGAAACAAGAAAATGAGTATGTAATGCACTCATTTTTGAAGTTGTTACTGAATCAAAAATATGAGTTTTAAACAATAAAAAATGAGTATGTATAGCATTCATTTTCAATACTGTTGTATCTAATGTGAATTTTTAACAGAAAAATATAAATCAACTCAACTCTTAAGGGATCTGTTGTTGTTGTTGCTATTGCCCCTTGTCTGATGTAGTCATATCAAGGCCCACGAAATTCATCATAGCATCAGGCTAGATTGTACGCCTGTCCTTAGCCGTAGCTTTGAACACCATGCAAGTGACAGTACGATTTGGCTCGGCTCCACCGCAATATTGAGGAAGAACACCTTGGGACTGGTCAGGGGCCTCCCACCTCTCTTCCCCTACCACCAACCTTACGAGAGGACTTGCGGCCCAACGGTTATTTAGAGTCCCCCCATGCCGCGAAGGCACTCTACATATACTACATCCATGCCTTCTCCGGGACTCGAACCCAGGCCCTACAGCACAGCAGTCAGCATCGCTAACCACTCTACTGGATAGGCGACAAGGGATCGAAATACCTAAATTACGTATTATTTCACACATCTTATGAATTTTTCACTTGGAAATCCAAATTCTTTTTCCATTGACTGTGTGTAACAAAATACGTATTATCGCAAAAGTGCCAACGTTCAAGATAATTCGCAGCCCTGGTTTGGCGCTGAATTAGCAACCATGGACTTGGTTTCATATCATGTCACCAATAGGTTGCGATAATACGGAAGTACACAGATTTCTAATGTTTTTCCACAACATAGCTGCAAATAGGAGATTTTGTACCCAAGCTGTATTCATTTTTGGTACTTACATATTATCGCAACCGTATTGGCGACATTATATGAAATGAAGCACATGGTTGCGTGTATGACACATGCGAAATCGGGGTTACCAACTTGGCACGTTATTTTGAACGTTGGCATTGTTGTGGTAATGTGTACCGTAAAATCTGGCATAAAATGCACATATTTAGCACAAAAAATAAGATTGAATTTTATGTGTGCGCGTTATACGCCGGGTATAAAAATGAGAGCTTTAAAAAAACGTGAGCATAGGGAAAAAATTAGATTTCTACATAGATCGAAATATTGTTTATTTCAAAGCAATGGCGTTCCTTATATGAACTTAAAGGGTGGTACTTCTAGATGTATACTATTTTTTAATTAAGCTTCGAATAATACCTCGATTGAATGACTTCCAAACTGAAAGCGCACATACATCTTCGTGAAAAAAGGGGTGCACGTTATATGACGAATAAACATAAAAATTGAAAGTATTGATACGCGTTATACAACGGTGCGCGTTTGATGCCGGATTTTATGACATGTACCTCATTTTTCTATACCTTTTTTTAATAAGTAACAGCGTAAAATATATTGAAATCGGGTGAAATAGAAAGAATCTGATAGATAGATATATCATTCATTTTCATCCAAATAAACAAAACACTAGGGTCACAAAAAAGGTGTATTATAAACCAAAAGTTCAATAGGTTGCGAATTAAAACTTACTTTGACTGAGTTGATCTCTTAAAAAAAAACATCAGTTTAATAAGATTTTTTTAGAAATATCATAATTGTTTTCAATTGAACAAAGCATTAGGGTCATAAGAGTATAGCCTTTCTACACTATGTTACAAGATGAATCTAATTTAAACAATGTAGATCAATTATTAAGAAGACAAAATATCCATTAAATAATAGTATTAAAACAAATTAAATTTTTATACATTATGTCCCAAAACTGAAAACTAAACATTCTTGAAATAGATTACGAATCAATTTTACTTACTAATTTAGCTCATTCTGTAATTTCTGTTCAGTAAATTTTGATTCTTTCAATTTTTGAAAAGGCGAGTGAAAGGAATTTAAGCTAATAAAGTTCTTTAAAATTTACAAGAAATTAGTCCCCTAAAAAGATTAATAATTAAAAACAAAAATTTATTTTGTAAACTTGTCTTTTTCAAGACATACAACCATTTTATAAAGTTCAGTATGAAAATAAAATTAAAATTATTCCAAAGTAGAAAAAGAATACTTCAATTATTATTTGCCTATAAATAAGTGCCTGAATAAATCAAACAATATTATGAATCAAGTAAATTATATTAAATTTATAACACTGTCTTTTTTTAAATAATCCGCCTCAATAAGATAAACTTTTATCATATTTACCATATCGCTAAATTCCCCTATTATAGCCTTTTAAAAACAAGGCATTTACTTTAGTTTTTTTATAAATAAGAGAAAATTTAAGGACCCGGAGTACTTGATAGTATCTTGACAGAGGCCAAACAGGATATGTAAAACGTAATAGTATAAAGAGTTAAGTGAACATTTTTGTTGATCAGTATATCTGTTGAAATATTGCGTTAAAATTAATTTGTTAAATATTTTACTTTCTTTAAATATTGAGTGACAAGAACAACACTTTTGAAACAAGAAAAAACACACGTAATCACAAGACATGGTCATCGGAAAGAGAGCTGGTGAAAACAATATAGATATCAGCTGTGCACAGGATGACTTTGGCTCATCCAAGGGTTGATATTACTTTCAATCAAACAAGAAAAAAAAGGTCCAGCATTTCGGACATGTTTAATTTCTTCAAAGTACAAAATGGGAAAGATTTTTAAATTAGCAGGAAGAAAAAAAAACATGAATTAACAAAACAACTATGAATTCTACAATAGTTTTTAATATAACGTTCTACATCGGTCAGTAGCCTAGTGGTTATGGTCAAGCACTCGTGGCCGGCTTCGTGTCACCATGCAAAGGGGCTGATGCACGTTAAATCTGTCGAGCCTCAAAGTCCTCCCGTTGGTCTGATGGGGATGTTCGGAAAGGGGTGGTGCCACCTTAGGTGTCATCCTCTTTACTTGAACATGGTCAAAATCACGATGTCCGTCGCCAATAGCTTTATAGCACTCCCTCTGCATCGATGACACCTCAGATTGTCGTGCTGACAAGAGGAAACAGCTCAGAAAATAAGACCATAGGCGTCAAAATAGTAAGGAGAGGAAAGAAATTAACTCTGGTGTCGTCAAACTTTAACTTACTTTGTAGCCGATTTTTACCTCCTAAATGCGTAAAATTTTTAGAACAAATGATAAAAATAACAAAAAGTGTGGTGTACTTATGTACGCACGTAAGAAGTTATACTTTTTTCAAGTAGCAAGATAAAAATCTTTCTAAAAATTTTATCCTTCGCGTTATCCTACGTTTGTGGGAAAAACGACACTAATAATAGAAAAAAAAGGTATTTAATACATTGAAAGTTTTATTATAATGCATTATCTATAGTTAAATAAAGTTTATTTAAATATCATAATAAAATTATTTCTACATAATTAAAAAAATGGACAATTAAAAGTTTTGCAAAATAAAGTTATTCTATATATAAATAAAATTTTCAGTTTTAATGAATAAGATGCGCTTTTTTTTAGATACTTGTAATTATACAAATTTCATAGAGAACGTGAATCCATTTTTTGCATACATATTTATAAGTTTATTTTCAATTTTTTTACTGTCACTCGTGGAACCCCAGGATTCTGTGGAATACAGTTTGAATTGAGGAACCCTACGAACTACAAGGCATTTGGGGGGAAACCCATTCCATTATTAGAAAAATATATCCTGAAACAATGTTTAAATTTAATCAACTTGTTATAGTTACTTTATAGTAAAAACTATTGTATTTACTATAAAAATAAAAATCTTGAGCAGGGCAAGCTGGGCCAAGGACGAAAGGCGGTCACGAGCAGAGTTGAACGATACCAACATTAAGTCAATCGGATCAGCCAAACCCAAGATAATCACGATTTAAATAAATTTAAACACCCCCGCAACGGGACAAAAGAATAAATAACATGGGGGGGGATTCGGTAAACTGTATCTGGAAATGAGGTAAACCGTGATCAAATTTGTAAATTTTTTAAATTCATAATTCGAATGTTCTTTTTTCAATTAGTTAGTTCAGATCTCAAATATACGACTCGACCAGTTGGCGACTATTTTCAGTTCACAAAGACGACTTGATCCTAAAGGCAACTAGTACTATGTTTTTTAGAAAAAAGGAATGCAAGGATTAAAAGTATTTACTACTTGATTTGGAGTAAAGGAGTTGTTTCATTTAATTTTACGGACCCTTAACAGATCTCGATTGAGATGCAATAACAAAGCTCGGAGAGTGCAATGAAGTTAAAAAGGAAACTACTATATATATTTACCTAATTATTTCTAATTTTGTTCAGTACCGCTTTTTTGTTTGATGGTAGCGCAGATGCTATCAAATTTGACACTCAAGAAACTTGTTATTTAACATTAGTGATTATTAAGCATTTGTGAACAGTTGAGAGCCCATTCAAGAGCAAATTGTAAATCTGTGCTACTAATAAGAATTCTACAAAGTAATTATTATGATTTTTATTTATTTGTTTATTTTTCAACATAAATCTCGGCTAGGATGAATGCTTGTATAAAGCACAAGAAAAGTTCCCAGAACGATTGGTTTCAAATTAATAAGTATTAGAGCGAGATCTCATTCATTTTACAAGTACACTGCTGGCCACCGTAAATGCAACACCAAGAACGACAAGAGATAGCGAAACAAAATTTATTTTGTAGATAACATGTTGATAAAGTATCAAATGATTAAATTTATAGACTTCTGTGAAGTGTGGTTCCTGCCAGAATCAGTAGCCAGAGTAGCCGCCATTGTTTGAGATCACCGCTGCCACACACGCCTCGGCATTGATTCAAAGAGACTTTGGATGTGTTCTTGGGGTACAGCAGATCAAGAACCTTCCACACGTTGCAAAAGTTGATCTGGTGTGGCAGCTGGGGGTGTAATCTGGGTCAATCGTTGAGCAACCACGGACCACATGTTCTCTATCAGCGAAAAGTCCGGAGAGCGATCCGGCCAAGGAAGCAATTCAATCTAGTGATTGACGAAGAAGCTTTGGACAGCTTTAAAAATAATATTATCACTGATAGCAATAAATATTACCGATTTTAAATCTATATACCACGTGTGGTCGTGTATTATCCTGTTGAAATATGGCTGTAGCCAAGCCCTTGAAGGTAAGGAAGGATAACTGTCTCCAACACCTCGGAGATGGCTGTTTAAAGTACCGGCAATGCGTACTAGAGGAGTGTGAGAGTGATATCCAATACCGCCCCATACCATAATACCCGGTGCAGGACTAGTGTGGCGGTGCATAACGCAGCTGTTCAGCATCCTCTCTCAACGGTGTCTCCAGACTCGAATACGACCATCGTGGTGTTTCAGACAGATGCGTGACTCGTCAGTAAAGACAACTTCATTCCATTCTGCCACCCACATCTTGCTTTTTTCGCACCATTGGCGGCGGCATCTGTGGTTCTGCGTCAAGGGTAGACCAAGCAATGGACGTCTTGCGGACAGACCACTCTGCTGTAAACGGTGTCGAATGGTACGCGCAGACACTGAATGATGCGTTACAGACTCAATGTGCTGTGCTATGGTTCGTGATGTGACTGAGCGATCCGTCACTGCCATGCGCACAATTTGCCTGTCCTCACGTGAAGTGGTGCACTCAGGTGGATGCGATCGACCACGTCGGTCCATCGAAACCTCCTGCATCCAACGACTACATATCCGCATTACAGTTGTACAGTTGTTTGGTTTCGTTCAACACACGACTACCGATTTCCCTGAAAGATAATCCACAATCTCCGTAGGCCACTATCCTTCCTCTGTCGAACTCGGATACTTGATCAAAAGCTGATCGCTGTTTTCTACGAGACATAACTGGTCGTTTTTTTAAAAAAACCACAAGAAAAACACAATTGCCGAACTTGAAATCGTCGAAATCTCCAAGCCTTAAATAGCGCTTTGAGGTGGCGCCACAGGTGTGCGTGATGTGTGTCTGCGCTGAAATTCTAATCATTTGCATATCTCACCTCCGCTAATGCATGTTGTAAATTTCATGTTATTTGCGTGCTTCCTTCAGGGTGTTGCATTTACGGTGGCCAGCAGTGTAAAATTAATAAACGGTTTGCAATAAGTTGGTTCAAAGACTTCCGAATGGTGAAAGGTGAAGAATATTAATTACATATTAAAAAACAAATGTGTCATTTTAACAGAGGGGAAAAAGCGTATTTTTATACAAAATAATTTTATTCATCAAAATATTGCATTGTGCCACCTTTTCCCAGCTAACTTATAAATTTATTGTTTATAAAACTGTTTATTTTCAGAAAATATTGACATTGTTTTCATTATTAAATTGTTTACCACGCATCCAAAAGCAAAACTAGCTGATAATCCGATGGACTTATGCTTAGAGAATAGAGAAAATGAGGAAAATGTACAATTTTTCTGAATTGCATCCACCATTTACTTTCGGGCGACCCCGTCTCACTCTCTCTTTCCTTCCCTAACTTTGAACACTTTTGACATTTTAAACTGGAACTGGTTTCAACGATACGTCAATATTTATATCTAGGTTGGTCTGGTGTTGTCTTCTAGGATTTCCGACGAGGACTTAATAAAACTGTCTTTCTTTATTTTTCACCTTTTGTAGATCCCGAGTTTAAACGTAAAGGAAACGTATTCCTGGATATTTTAAAGAGTTGCATTTTAAATTAAGGAGAACTTCCGAGGTTCAGTAAGTAACTAAAGCACACGCACAGATAAACAATTCTTATAGTTTTCTCCGTAAACAATCCTTGAAAATACTAAATATGCAACAAAAGCTAATCTTTTTTTTTCTTTTTTTGGTTACTTGATATGAATTGGACATTAAATTAACTAACAGAGCAATTTTAGAAAAAGGAAAGTTGGATAAAAATGAAAGATTTATTTTGTCGAGTAAATAGTGAAAATGAGCATGAGCAGGACATTAATAAAATCAGGTAGCCGATTAAAAACAAGGACAACGCGGTTGGTAATTCCCAATATGAATTGATTTTGGTGAAAAGAAAAAAAACACATGTAAAGTTACCGCACCGATACCAGCTGTTCGCGGAGAGTAATCAGCTCCATTTTCTGTTGTGGGAATAGCTTTTGGGGGACCTCTCTACACAAAAGACGAGAATAAACACTACATTGTTTTATTTACGTGTGGTGTTACGAGAGCTCTTCATTTAGAACTTGTGAACAATCTTACAGCTGAAACATTTCTCTTGGCTCTTCGACGTTTTATTAGTCGTCGTGGACTATGCTCAAAAATTCTGACTGACGACGCAAAAACTTTTAAAAGATCCGAACTTGAACTGCAAAAACTTGTGGAAAGTTATCAGTGATCCTGCAGTGAAAGCTTTCTACGCCTCCCACAAAATCCGCTGGTAGTTTAACATCGAGAGAGCTGCTTGGTGAGGTGGCTTCTACGAAAGACTCATTCGAACAGTAAAGTTTGCTTTACGAAAGACTGTAGGAATAACAACTTTATCTCGTAATGAGTTGGAGACTCTTTTGATTGAAATTGAAGGGGTTCTCAACTCTCGCCCTCTCACATATATTTTTACTGATTTAAATAAACCTGAACCTCTTACTCCATCTCATATGATTTTAGGACGTAGAGTGAATAGTTTACCACCTGTCAGGGCTTAATTTTGATTCTAACTTATCAAACAGGAAAATTTTAAATTAAAGGTTTAATTATCGTGAAAGATTGCTAAATATGTTTTGGACAAAATGGTCAAAGGAATATATTTTCATGTGAAAATCTGCTCATTGTTAAACCTACAGATGAAATTAAAAAGTTTAAAGTTGATGATGTTGTACTAATTACTGATGAATAATTTTCTAGACATTTTTGAAAACTAGGTAAAATTTTTGATGTATTTCTTTGAAGGGATAGTAAAATACGTTCTTGTAAATTGAAAACTTAAAATTCAATTATTAAAAGCCTGTACGATTATTTTACAACCTTGAAATTAATGAATGATTTCTTTGTTATGTATTTGCATTGAATTCAGAATTTGCTTTGAATCTAGTATTTACTTTGAATTTAGAATTTATAGTAATAGTATTTGATTTAAATTTTTAGTATTTGCTTTGAATTTATGTATCTGTTTAAATTTGTATTTTGTTTGAATTTAATTACTTGAAATGTATATTTAATAATTTCTTTGTATTTTTGAAATTTTTAGCAGATTTAGAATGAACCTCTGGATCATTCGGGGCGGTAGTGTGTTGAAACTTACTGTAGAGTGTGTTGACATATTTGTGCAGCGGGGCTGCAATCGCTTGCTTACGAATGTACGCTATAGTTCAGTCTCTGCCTTGTCTTGCTTGTAAATAAATCGCCAATTCGTGTCCCTGTCAGTTGTTCTGTTTTTTCAGTCGCCTCTACTTTCTGACAGGTAAGAGCTTTTATTTATCCATTAGTACTAATTGAAAAAGAACATTCGAATTATAAATTTAAAAAATTTACAAATTTGAACACGCTTTACGTCATCTCCAGATACAGTGTACCGACCCCCCCCCCCCATGTTATTGGTTCTTCTGTCCCAGTGCGGGGATGTTTAAATTTATTTAAATCGTGATTATCTCGGGTTTGGCTGATCCGATTGACTTAATGTTGGTATCGTTCAACTCTGCTCGTGACCGCCTTTCGTCCTTGGCCCAGCTTGCCCTGCTCAAGATTTTTAGAAAGATTTTTATTTTTATAACAAATACAATACTTTTTACAATCTATAAAGTACCTATAACAAGTTGATTAAATTTAAATATTGTTTCAGGATATATTTTTCTAATAATGGAATGGGGATCCCCCCCCCCAAATACCTTGTAGTTCGTAGGGCTCCTCAATTCAAACTGTGTTCCACGGAACCCTGGGGGTCCACGAGTCACAGTAAAAAAATTGAAAATAAACTTATAAATATATATGCAAAAAATAGATTCACGTTCTCTATGAAATTTGTTAATTACAAGTATCTATATATATAAAGCGCATCTTATTCATTAAAACTGAAAATTTTATTTATATATAGAATAACTTTATTTTGCAAAACTTTTAATTGTCCATTTTTTTAATTCTACAGAAATAATTTTATTATTACATTTAAATAAACTTTATTTAACTAGATAATGCGTTTTAATAAAACTTTCAATGTATTAAATACCATTTTTTTTCTATTATTAGTGTCGTTTTTTTTCACAATTGTAGGATAACGCGAAGGATAAAATTTTTTGAAAGATTTTTATCTTGCTACGCCAAAGAAGTATAACTTATTTCGTGCGAACATAAGTACACACACACACTTTTTTTTTTATAGCCTCATGGGTCATGCTTAATTTTCAAATATAACTTCGCCCTAAGAAGGCTACTTAAGACATCTGGACATATATAGTGAACCACTTATGTTTCACTTGCGTGTCAGTTTTCTCTCAGTAACAGACGCAGAGATTGCTAGCTAAATAAAACCTTTTTTAAAAACGCTTGGTGTTGACTTGAAACACGACAGAATAAAGCCAGCACGATATCTGAAAACGCATTTTAAACTTTAAATTCAATCTATTCAAAAAAGTCAAAGCATTTTAAAAAACGGAGGCCAAGTCTTCCAACTCTTATGAAAATTGCTAAGAAGAAATTTTATAGTACTTAGAATGCGCTGTATCTCTCTTCGATGAACGCAAGGTTGCCAGAGAAAAGAAGCGCTCTTATGCCCGGAAAGAAAACTCCGCTCCCACCGCCAGAGGAAGAAACCGATCAAAATTCTCTTCATTTTTCGGTCAATGTTAAAGGATAGAGATCAAACGGGAAGCACATTTGCCGGCAGGGAAAAGCTCCAATAATAATAAACATTTCTATGGGTATAAAAAAATTATTGTTTAGAGGATAGTGTTCTTTGAATTTTGATTTTTGAAAAAAATACGCAGTTTTCAGCATTATTGCAAAATGAAATTGGAGTTTTCTATGTTAAAGTATAGGAAGTGAAAACGCAAAACACATTTTAATAGAAAAAAATTGATTTTTTCGAGTAGAATTAAATAGTATATTAGAAAGCATGCTTCCCTCTTTTGACTGGTGTAGCCATAATTCAGTTTTATGTTTTTATTAATGAACTATTTTAAATTTTAAGTTCATTCTGCATTATTTTTGGCGTAGTTAGGACCATCTCAAAGAGATGGCGCCACCATCGTTTTGTTAAACGAATTTTTCTTGGCTACGAATACTTAATTTTGGCGATATCTTTCTGAAACATAGTCGCAGGCTGAAATTATGGTAACCTGCAAGTTGTGACAAATAGTGTGGACAATAAAGAAGATTTATGATGCACACAGAGATTTAATATATCAAACCTGATGAACTTTCCCATTTAGGGTTGATTTTAATATTTTCTGCATGTTGCTTTAAAAATTTAATTAATAAAAAGATAATTTATAACTATGCTTCTTAGATTTTTTTCCCCGTTTTTTATTGATGAAATGCATATAAAAATATTTAAATTCTGTGAAGCGACTGAACGAAAAATTGAAAGTATACTTATTTTATACTTGACCGAAAGCTCTGCTCTGTAGAAGCGAAATTTATAACTAGAAAACCTGCTAAGTCCAGCCTATCCGGGCCCTTCCCGGCCCAGGGCACCCACCCCAATTGCCCAATGGATAAACCGACACTAAAGGGTATTTTCTATCATTGAACATTTTCAATTCCCTGGTCAAGTCTGACTAAATTTTTAATATAATAAATGCTGCGGTTTCTTTGCGCAATACATTTTACACATATCAGAGTCAGAATTAAAGTTAATTCGGAACATATTCATTTTAGTTAAATATGTAATAAAATTTTTAAGCAGTAAAATCTTTATACATTTTTTAGTACTGTAGTTAAAATATTGATTCTCGGTCTAGTTTATTTTTAAATTAGAAAATAAAGTATTCTCCACAAAATGATAATCCACTGAATAAGCTTTTAAAAACTCTTACTTTTAAAAAATTTAAATTTTCTAAATATGTAAGCAGTGTTTTCATTAGTTCACGACAAACATTGGTCCGAAGTCTCTAGGAAAGCAGAGAAAGGTACAAAAAAAGGGGAGGGGAGGTAGAAAACTTTTATTGTGCTCTGTAAATAAAACAGCAAAAGAGCGGAAGAAACTGCAGAGTGTGAGGGGGGAAGGGAGTCCCCGCTTTTGGTGATATTTGAAAAGTCTTCTGATGGGGTTTTGCGTAAGACAGGGGTGGCCAACCCAAATGGTCACTTCGGAAAAACATTACAATTCCGCGGGCCCCATATAAATATATATATATCTATAATAGATTTGGATTCCTTACAAGCATTTATTGGAGTAAAAATTTAAAACAGAACGAATTATTATTTTTCATTATTTTTATATGTATACAAACATAGATAATATAATAATGAAAATGCAATGAATCAAATAATATGATTTAAATTTATTTGATTAGTGAAATATTTGTTTCTTAACTCTTTCACTGAGTTTTTGCAAATAGATCTCAATGCATATATTTATACATTGTAATTGATGTTGCAGGTTTTCGTCCGATAAGTTTGAGCGCAATTTCCTGTTTGATTAATTTCATTTTCAAGGGGGGGGGGGGAAGTACTATAAAAAAAAATTTTAAGTCAATTCCTACTTTGAATGAATGAATAAAAAGTATTTTATCAACGATTGAAAATTTTAACAAGATATATTTAGATATATGTATAGGGAGAGAGTGAACTAATAGTAGGAATTGAAAAAAAGCATGATTTGTCTGAATTGTTGTAACAATGCACACCCGGTTTGGCTAGTTTGGCTGAAAAACTGGTTTTCGACACCAACTTTTGTCATTGTTTTAGCTGTTACATTGTTACAATAATGGAAACGAATCTAAGATGGTGTCGAAAACCGGTAATTAATTAAATTAATTAATTGGTAATTAATGAATAAATATTTGAAAAAACTGTATTAACATCAAGTGTCCACTACATAAAACATTTCTATTATATTGTTGCCAAATATGCGTAAAAATTAAATAATCGTATGGTTATCCAACGGTATAAATGTTAAAATTATGTTATTGTATACTAAAATCAATAATTGTATGTGATTTAAAAAGTGTATTTTAATCTATATGTATACGCAGCATAAAATATATCATGTCTATTATTATACGCTTTTATCAACGTTGATATATTTCAGAATTTGTACTGAGAAACGCCGGGGGGGAAATTGTAATATTTATTCCTCTGTTTGTAATTGCTTCATTTAAAAATTGCTTAAATATTTTTCAGATACACGTGATACTATTGATAATGCTATTTATTATGTAAAGTAATGTAATGAAATTATTATTTGTGTATTTTGTTTGAAAAATATTTAATTATATTTTGTAGATAAGAATTTCTCTAAGAAGAAAATTGACACAATTCTTTGTTGATTTTCAATGAGGACTCGAAATATTTTTTATGAGGAAAGAATTTTTACTTAGATAAGAAGAACCAAAAGCGGAGAGCAGAGTGCATACAATTTTCTCTTTTGAAACAATTAAATCTCTCCAGCAATGACGTTCAATAATTTACAAAATAGCTGTAAATTTATCTTTGGAGTTATCTTTCCGATTTTTTCGACATTTCATAATTGTCCAAAATTTTGGAGTCTATTTCAAATAAGATCCAGTACAAATTTATCAACTTCCATCCTCTCGAAAACTGACCCATTTGTTGAGTAGTGCAGAGTGCCACTGAGAATTGTGCTACGTGTGAAATAGGTTGCCAACCCCTTTTCTATCACATGAAAGTAAAATTGTATCATATTGTTTGTTCATTTAATACAGCAGATTAAAACGTGAAATTAAATTTTTCACTGCTTTAAATCCACCTATTCTTCGTTTGAAAATCATTTATTCAGAAAAAATTAAACACACACACAGTTTCCTTCTCTACATCATTTATCTAGAGCATTGATCTTCAAACTGTGTTCCACAGAACCTTGGGATTCCACGAGTCACAATAAAAAAAATCGGAAACAAAAACTATAAATGTGTATGCAAAAACGGATTCAAATTTTCATGAAATTCGTATAACCACAATTTCCTAAAGATGATCTCATACATTGAAATTAAAAATTTTATTTATGCAGAACTTAACTTTGTTGTGAAAAACTTTTTAAACTTTTTTTGTATTATAATAAATGAATTTAAAACTTTTTTCTGTATCTATTAGATTGTGAATATACTATAGTTTGCTATCCCGAGTTCCAAAAGGTAATTTTATACTAGTTAGTATAATGTTTTGAAACCTTTTACATTTGTGGGGGGGAAAACACCTATAATGAAGAAGATAGAACAACTTATCGACATATCAACAGATTCAATGCTAAAATTTCAATTTAAGCTAGAACACCAAAATTTTAGGTTGTCAATTCTTGCAAAATACGCAGAATTTCTCACACAGCTGTGAACATTTTAATGCCAATCACAAAAATGTATTTAGTAAGCGAAAAATATTTCTCAAAGCGAGTGGCTACAAAAACAAAATATAAAAACGAATTAAACGCGGAATATGAAATGCTATTACACATTATTTCCAAAGGCCGTCAGTTTGTGTAAAAATTGAGATCACATATCTCAGTTACTAAATATAATGCATTCGCAGGTGACATTTGGATCAAAAATTAATATTATCAATGAATAAATAACATTAACATTACATCATAAAATTTTTTAATAAGAAATAATATTTTTAAAAGTCTTTTCCTTAACATCAAGAATATATATCTTTATCTATATACTTTAAATATTATTTTAAGATATATTTTTTTAAGTGTGGAATGGGATTCCCCGAAAACCAGTGCCGAATTACTCATTAGGTGGAGTAGGCTTATGGGCCCCGCGCTTTTTAGGGGTCCTAAAAATAAATAAAAAAAACCAAATACTTAGCTATTTTTTGCTGCAAGAATTAGTTTTTATTACAGATTCAAATAAATAATTATTGTTTAGTTACATATTTTGTTAATTTGCTGATTATTTGTTATTTTATTTGTGCAGCGAAATATATTGCTAAAATATTGTGTAATAAGATTATTAGGCTACAGGGCCCCGAGAACTGTACTGCCTAGGAGGTCTCCATGTCGTTTTAACCAACACTGCGGAAAACAACTTACAGTTTTAAGGGTTCCATGAGCCGAAAAAGTTTGATCATTGATCTTTGTCCAGAAATAAGAACTCTTCCATGGACAAGATTCACTGCTGTTTTATCCCCCCCTGAAAAAGAACAAGCTTTTCTTTACCAGTTTTATGATTGTGAACCCCCCCCTCCCAGTCAGGGAGCGTCCCCTTTCGCTGAGGGGGAAATTTCGCAATAACCACCGCCATCTAGATGTCATGTAATATGTTAAACTAATGAAAAGCTTTCACCTTAAGGAACTGAATTTTGAAAATTGCAATTTCAAATGGAAACTGAGGCAGAAGACCAAATTAAAAAGAAAAGGGTACAGAAGAAGGGAGCAGAACAAATACAGAGGAAGGAAAAACAAGTCGAAATATTATGATCAAAAATGATGCACGTTTTGAAGACATACAAACTTTTTTCCAAAAGTATTATTTGGAAAGTCCAATTCGCAAACATTCCTCGACAATTTTGAAAATCCATGCAATTCTTTCGAAGTAACAGAAAAACAGAAAATTATATTTTTAACCAAGTTAGTAGATAGCCGTTAAAACGGTTGCGGCGGTGTTCATCAAAGACCCATTTCCCGTCAGGAACGAGTGACGTCTCGACGGTCAAACAGTTTCTCGTGGGAAAGTATCCCAGGGTGGACACATCGGTGCTGATGTCTGAAGGGAAGTCAACCTCTGACTTTCCTTGATCTAGCCGACAGTAAGGGCCAGCGTGGTTCCCACGCCATGCCTCCAGTTTCAAAGTACACCGCGCGAAGGGGGACTTTGGACCAGTAGAAGAACGGTTTCACCGAATACGTCCAAACAGAAGTGACTATACATCACGTGTCACTTTCGTGGGCGGGACGTATTCCACTTTTAAAGAGACTGAAATCGCGAAGAAAGGAAAGAGCGACACCAACGCAGAGACATGAGATGACTCCAACAGTCTCTCCAATTCCAACCAGCACCTGGCGCCCCATCATTTTTCCAGCTCTCGTTTAACGCAGCCTTGATCAATTATCGGTGCACTCCACAGCACTGCCTGTAATAGAACTTTATCGCACCTGCATAGACCTGCGGCACAAGCCCCCGTGGTATTTGTGACCCGGAGATAAAAGAACTTTTCTTCAAAACGAGAGTTGAAAAGCTGGTCAACACAGTTTATTGTGAAATTTCAAAAATAATCACTAAAGCGCCGACGTGATGGAAGCAGAAGGAATTGTGAAAAAAGCCGTTTCCCTCTCCAGGAGAAAATTTTGAAAGGAGCCTTCCCTCTCAATTACAGAACCCCCACGGTGCAGTGACAGACAACTTTCAACCCTACTGGAATGACCATCGGCTACCCTACAGTTGGAAAAGGCCATAAAAGACTGCTGTCCCATTAATCGGACGAGTTAAACCAGCGGCCACACCTTCAACCACAAGGTACTGTAAACCTCTTTTTCAACTGATTTGATCTTATGTACGGGTATTCATTCCATTGACGTGTCACTGTGTTACCCCGTTTGTCCGTTTTTCGCCTAAGGGTAGGAAACGAAATTCGCTCTTTTGTAGCTGTTCTATGTATTTACTAGGGGTGTTTTCTTTTTCTTTTTTCCTTTCGCAGAGAAAATGACCGAATTAGAAGACAATTCGTTTGTAAACAGAGTAGCGGTTAAAATTCCACTGGTGTGGAAAACAAACATACCTCTTAGGCTAAAACAATGCGATACCGCGTTTAGCTTAGCTAGAATCACCAATGACGATACGAAATTTTCTCATTTAATTGCAAATATTGATTCGGAGACGCTAGAACATGTATCCGACATAATTTTAAATCCTCCGGTAACTGCTAAATATTTAACTCTTAAAAACAGATTAAATTCTGAGTTTCAGGATACCGAAACACAACAAATAAAAAAAACTACTGTCTGATTTACAGCTAGGTGACAAGAAACCAAGTTTCTTACTTAGACCAAATGCGCGAACTTTCACTGAACAAAATTAGTGAAGATTTTTTAAAAAATCTTTGGAAGCAACGATTACCGGTTAACGTACAAGCTATTTTATCAGCTTCAACTGACAACATTTCGCAATTAGCACATATCGCGGACAAGGTAGGCCAAATAACAGAGAGTTCACAACCTATTGTGTATTCCGCCTCACATAGCGAAAATTGGAACACGGATGTGCTTTCAATCGAGTTAATCGCTTAAGCAGGGAAAGAAACAGGCAAAATGTTACAAATTCCTGTAAACGTTCGCGCAGCCGTACCTTTAACAATAACAATCGGAATCCTTCCTATTGTCGCTATTACAACCAGTTCGGAGAGAAAGCCCGTAAATGTATTGCACCATGTGCATTTAATTAAAAAAAACTAGAATTTGCCGCTACACCAAATCAAATCGCTGGAAATTGTGTAGAGGCCAAAACATCCAATCGGCACTTGTACGATGCAGGTACCAATATGAAATTTCTAATTGATACAGGTAGCGATGTTTCCTGCATTCCCCCACCTAAATACACAAACATAGCACCAAACCATTCTTTTGAACTTTTCGCTGCAAATAATACTAAAATAAAAACTTTCGGTACCAAAACTATTAATTTAAGTTTTGGGCTTAGGTGAAATTTAAAATGGGATTTCATAATCCTGATGTTTCCATTCCTATAGTAGGAGCTGACTTCTTAGCACATTTTAGCTTAATTGTGTGGACTTTAAACAACATAAACTCTTTGATACTATCACAAACCTTAGTAGCCTAGGAAATTTAGAACGAAATAACCAATTGCACATTCAAACTGTTTCCGAAAATTCTATTTACAGCGACATTCTAAAACAATTCCCTGATTTAACCAATCCATCTATTCATAACAAAATTGTGACACAGTGCATTTCATCGAAACTAAAGGTCAACCCATTCACGCTAAGGCTAGGAGACATCGCCTGGAAGTTTACGAACAAACTAAAAAAGAATTCGAATACATGATGGAACAAGGAATATGATCAGTAGGTGATTACAGAGCACTTAATGCAGTCCCAATCCTAGATGCATATTCGATACCCCATATTCAAGATTTCGGTCAACTCTTTTTAATAAAACAATTTTCTCAAAATTAGACATTGCTCGGGCCTCATTCCAATTCGTGAAGATGATCTACCCAAGACAGTGATAATCATCCCATTGGGTTTATTTGAATTTTCGTACTTAAATTTTGATTTAAAGAATGTGGCTCAGACATTTCAACGATTTATGCATGAAATTTTAAGAGGCCTTGATTTTTGTTACACCTATTTGGACGACATTTGAATTTTCTCAGAAAACGAAAATTTACATGAGCAACATGTAACTAAAGTACTTCAAAAACTTAACAGTTATGGACTTAAACTCAACACTTCCAAATGAGTTTTTGGTGTTCCGGAGATAGAATTTTTAGGCCATCTCATTACCCAAAACGGGACAAAACCTCTACCTAATAAGGTAGAAACAATAATCAATTTTAAAAAACAGGAAACTGTTAGTGAATTGCGGCAGTTTTTAGGAATGTTAAATTTCTATCGTAGATTTATACCGCATGCAGCGCAAACACAAGCTCTACTTAGTGAATTTTTAAAAGGTTCCAAGAAAAACGATAAAAGTAAAATTTCCTGGTCAGATCAAACCATTGCAGCTTTCAAGAAATCGAAACAAGAAGTAGCAAACTCTGGAATGTTAACACACCCTAAGCCAAACGCATTCCTTATACTTCAAGTAGATGCATAGGATTACGCAATAGGTGGGGTACTTAATCAAAACACAGCAGCAGGACTCGAACCCTTAGCCTTCTGTTCTAGGAAACTTGATGCTGTCGAAATTAAATATAGTGCTTACGGCAGGGAGCTATTGGCAGTCTATACAGCTATCAAACACTTCAGGTTTATGCTAGAAGGACATAATTTTACAATCTTTACGGACCCTAAGCCATTAACATTTCCTTTTAAGCCAAAACTAGACAAATGCTTTCCGAGACCCAATCGGCCACTTGATTTCATTTCTCAGTTCACAACAGATATTAAATACCTAAAAGGCACTGAAAATGTAGTCGCGCATTAATGAAATCACAATCCGATCGATTCTAACGAAATCGCAATTAGATGATAACGAATTATTTCACTTATTAAATTCAGATAATTCCTTACAATTAAAAAAAGATTAAAATTCCTATTTCTGACTTAGAATTATATTGCGATGTGTCAACTGATACTGTACGTCCCTATGTACCTCAAAAGTTTAGGAAAGTTTGTTTTGATAGCGTTCACAATTTAGCTCACCCTGCAATTAGAACCACGTCTAAATTAGTTCGTAATCGTTTTGTGTAGCCTAGCATTAACAAAGATTGTACAGTTTGGGCTCGACAATGCATACCTTGTCAACGCTCTAAAGTGCACAGACATACGGTCGCACCACTTCAGAAATTCAGTGACACGTCTACACGGTTTGATCATGTGCATATAGATCTAATCGGCCCGCTTCCACCATCGCAAGGACCTACGTTCTACATGACCGCAATTGATCGCTTCACCAGATGGGCAGAAGTTACACCTATTCCTGACATTAAAGCAACCACAGTAGCTGACGCTTTTTACTCAACTTGGATTGCTCGTTTTGGTGTTCCTACTACAATTACCAATCAGGGACGCCAATTCGAATCCTCCCTATTTCTAGCTCTTGCTAGACTACTGGGGGTACTGCGAATACGGACCACTGCGTACCACCCTCAAAGCAACGGGCTAATCGAAGAATTTCACGGCCCACTAAAGGCAGCAATCATGTGCCATGCAACTGAAAAATGGACAGAAATCCTTCCAACTATTCTTCTCGGTTTTCGAGCAGCGATTAAGGAAAACTTGGGCTGCACATCAGCGGAATTAGTGTATGTCAAAACTCTCCGATTACCAGGTGAATTTTTTATCGCAACTAAAGCGGCAAGCAATCCAGTTCAATTTGTTGAACGACTGCGAACTCACATGCAGCATCTACAACCCAAGCCTCCAAGTTCGCGGGGTAAGCAAACTATTTTTGTGCACAACGAGCTACACAAGTGTACACACGTGCTTGTGAATATTATGAATTATATGTTTTTGAATTATATGTAATTATTAATTTTAGTGAACAGAAAATATTTCAAAAAGGTAAAAAAAAATTTTAAAAAAGGATGAATCTACAGAAAGTATTAAAGAAAAACATGAGCACATAAACGCGAAAGTAAAAGTCTTAAATTTAATAATAATAAAATTATCACCCTAAGAAAGCTCATTATATGTTCAATACAGAAATAAGTCCTAATAGTGGTTATGATATTATTAATGTGATTATTGATAAATATACACAATATATACACGTCTTTGCTAAAAATAAATTTGGTGTGGATGATATATATATATATATATATATATATAAACGTACTCCTCTCCTAAAATAGTACTTACCTCAGAATTACCCATTGCAAATCGTCCTTATAGAACCTCTCCTAAAGATGACGCGCAAATTAAAAATCACTTAGATGCATTGTTGAAAGAAGGAATAATTAAACCATCTCATAGTTCTTATGCTGCCCGATAACTTTAGCCTTTAAATAAATTATAGTTAAAAAAAAACTAAAAAACACGCTTTTATACTGAATCGAACTAAAAAGTAAAACAATAATTCTTAATATAAGAATAAAATGATGAACGAGAAAATTAATGTCATTGGGGTAAAAGCCTGGGGTGCAATTTCGGAATTGAAAGAAGTTAGAAACTAAAACAATTGATATATTTATAGAACACCCCACGCTTTTACCCCAATGACATTAATTTTCTCGTTCATCATTTTATTCTTATATTAAGAATTATTTTTTTACTTTTTAGTTCGATTCAGTATAAAAGCGTGTTTTTTAGTTTTTTTTAAACTATAATTTATTTTTCATTTTTTAGTTCGATCTACACTAAAATCGTGTTTTTTTAGTTTTTTAAACTATCATTTATTCATTGTTGAATTTATCCTTTAGTTTGTTTTTTGAAGCTGGAATTACGTGGCTGCCCGGAATTAGTCTTGCTCTTCAATGGATAGTAATTAACGGGTCTGAAGGGTATTTATTCTCTCCGTTTACAGGTCCTTGGATGAGTCCCGTATCGTTATTAGATTCTGTCTCTATAGAACAGGCCAAACAAATAAAATGTGTCGTAAGAAGAAAAAGTTCGAATTTTAAAAAAATATAATGTACCATGTTTTTATAAAGAACTAAAAAGTATAAAAAAAATTCCTCCTTTTTTTTTCTTCTTCTTTTTTCACATTTTCATGCATTGTCATCCACTTCAAAGAAATGGTCCAAATTTCAAATCTCTAGCTCATGGGAAAGTCACACAGTTTAAAATCAATTACAAAATTCCACTCGGACAGACATTAAAGAAAGCGAGTAAATAAAAACATGGTAATATTAAGTGTCAATCGTATTATCACCTTTTAAACGTATTGCTATAATGTTAATTCGTATCAACACTTCCAAAATATTGCTTTATAAAAATAAAAAATATTTAGTAGTTAGAACATACATTTTTTTTTTCACTTTCGAGCCTCTTTTTTTTATTTTTATTTTCAGAAAATGTTGATATTATAGTAAGAAATTGATAACACACACACCCTCCAGTTTCTCACATACAGAACACTTTTTTTGTTTATTTTATTTTTATAAACCACAAGCGTATTTTATACTTGCATATAAATAGCTTTAAATTCAAAACACTCGCTTCTGGGTTACACCTTTTTCTTATAGACGCTAAATCTGGAATTAGTCACCAAATCTGGAAATGGTATATGGAATTAGGCACCAAATTTGAAAATTGTATATGCAATAAGTTGCCTAATCTGGAAGTGGAATATGGAATTGTCGCCAAATCTGATTATCGTGATTTCTGACAATCCTGTGTGATGAGGACAATGAAACAAAATTATGAAATTATTGTATTGTCATCGGTTCTTGACAAGTGTGCAAAATTTCGAATTAATCTGACCTTTTTAAGTGGGTGAAAATCGAGTTCCAAGATTCCGTTCCATGCAATTGAAACTTATAAAAGCGTGTTAAAAAAGAGGATACACGCACACGATTATATTATGCATCAATTGTACTGTCACATTATGCCTAGATTATAATTTTGTGCCAAACTTACCAGCTGTCGTCAATTCTCTTTTACGCTAGTGAGTGGTACAATTAGCAATGCGGGATATACTTTTTCCAAACATTACCTCATCTTCAAATCAATCAATTGCTTGTCGGATGATTTTGGATAGAGCTGATTTCTGTTCTGTATTTTGGTTGGTTGAAATTTTTTTAGTTATCGCTAATCCCCTAATTTTTGTTCAAGAGACAAACTATCACTATCACTATTTTTTCACTATCGACATTAGTATCATCATCATCTTCGATAATTGTACCGAATTCTTCTGAATGTAGATTGTTTTGTGGGTAAAAAATTTTAAGAAAATTTACAATAAACTTGATTATTTCATTCGTAAATCTCTTTTTTTTCTTTTCTCTAGAGTATTTTTTACATTGTGCTATTATATTCTTTTCATCACCTAAATAATGAAACCAAACCGAAGTATTATCAACTGATTTTTTTTATGTTCTTTAAAGTTATTCTTATTCATTATTATGGATTATTATTTTTTGAGTATATATATAATGAATCTGAAAAACACACACATTTTGAACCGGAAAGTATGATACATGTGAATAACAAACTCACCAATTTAGAAAATATCGAAACGTCCCGCATTTTCTTCATAAGTACAAATTTGGTTTCTCAGATACGAATATCAGACTGTGCAGTATCGCTCTGAACTGTAACATGACAGTTTTGGCCTTGGATGATTCAAATATTTTATAACTTCTCTTGATTGTACGATGCAACTTTGTATTCACAGTCTAATTAATTTCGCCCTTTAGGAAAACATTTTAGTAACAGGTGTTGATGGATGAAGGAAGGCAGATGTGCTTGGATATGTTATTCCTCTTTCAACGAGAACTTAGTTAGAAGTAGTGTATTTAGTTATTTTTGTCAGAGAAATAATTTATGTCTATATTTTTAAGTTCAGATTAATAGTCTTTTATCCCGTTGTATCTGGAAATGAAAAAATCAGATGATGGATTTAATGAGTTGCCTTAGAACTGTAGAACCAGCTAGGAAAAAGAAAAATAAGAACAACGGATAATGCATTTTAATCATGGTGCAATAATTAACACTATAACATAAACACTGAGATTTTCTATGTTGGTGATCCTGAACATACAAGAAACAATTTTAAAAATTCCTAGTAAATACCGAAAAACCAGTATTTCAACTTGTGAATACCGGTATTTCGAAACTGTACAAATGGCTCAAAAAACCGGTATTCGGTATCCCTAGTAGTTAGGTACTGAAATTGAAAAATGTGCTGGTGCACCATCGTGCATGAAGCACACGTTTGGGTGTGCAGTGGCCAGTACTCCTTGCAGCAACTCCGGAAGGGTAGGAAAACATGGTATTCTGAGCCATATAGGCGTTCGGGAAGTATATGTATATCTGCGCATTTGTTTAGCCACTTCCCTCGTCTGCTTCATCGTCTTCCCTATGGCTACTAATATCGCGATTTTCGCCGACTAAACGTGATTTGCGACCCATGACCTTTGGAGATTTGTCGTTCCCATGCTGCCTAACACTGATAGAATTCCTAAATCTTTAATTCCACATTGCTCAGTTAGACGATTAGACCCATTATATTTATATGTTAATCCAATGATTCAGTCCATCCTTTTAGATATTTCGATTTATTTTCTTAGGCGACACAGAAGACAAGTACACAGCACAAAAAACATTACATAGCTGATTCTACAAGCTAAAAAAAACTCCCAGATGACTTGCAACACCATCTATTTATTTTACATTTAATTTATAACAATTACCACTCCTCTGAATTTGTCAGGCGGCAACATCCTGTATATGTATATTCTCTATACGAGTTAGGGTTTGTAGCCCTGGGATCCCGGTGGTTTTTTCAAATCCTAGGATTAAAATAACTAATCTCGGGATTTAATTTTTGTCTGAATTAAAATTTGAAATTTTTTTTCAAAGTATTGTGAATCTGGTATTACATTTAATGTGTCTTATTTACTTATTTTGTACTGTATATGTTTAATGTCAGTTTTCTTATGAGTTGAACCTTGAAGGGTTCGAAGCGGGTGTGTATGTTAAAGCGTGAAATTTGATATGTTTTCTCTTATTTCCTTCTGTAACTTTCTCCCCATCACTAGTGGGTTCAGAAAACGGACATTTCTCCCACCCACAGGAAGTTTGGTGTCAGTTAACTTGAAGGGTACAGAGGCAATTAGAATTTTTGGAAGATATGTAGTTACAGGAGATGTTTTACTTTACTCTTCTGAATCTACTCTCCTTTTCGGTGCTTGCTCTGATTTTGAAGTTATTTTTCTCAATCACTTAATGCAATCTATTATTTTTAAAGTCTTATTTTTTATAATTTATTAAAAGTTCATTATAGATTTTTAGTATTATTGATTAACAAAGGGCAAGATCATAACGTTCCAGTCACTCAAAATCCTAACGATGAGAGATCGAAAGAGCTATGTGCTCTGATCATCCACCCAACGAATTATATTTTACTCTTAAGTGGTTACTTGAGATTCAAATCAATTATTGTGATCCCTACCATCAACAGACTCATTTTCGAATCAATTGGCCTGCTGAAGTTAGTCCAAATCAATCGTTTACATTTAGTTCGTACGAAATAGCATCATGTTTTGAATTTTGAATTGGCTATGTTTTTAAAACATAAATTAATATACAAATACTGTAGTACCTCCTGTAAGATACACTTTGAATAAGGCACAATTAATGTTGGTACCGGTCGCTTTGAATATGGACCTTATGTATTTACCTCTCATTTAAGGAAATTCTTTTTTAGTTAGGGTTTGCAGCCCCGGGATCCCGGTGTTTCTTCAAATCCCGGGCTTTAATTTTTGCCTAAATTATGTTTTGAAATTTTTTTCTCATTAAAATTAATATAGAGAGCTTCCATTTCCGAAGCGAAACATTGCGCAACATTCATTGCTATTCCCCAGTAATAAAAAAAATGTGACTCATTTGTTTGATGTGTTTATAATAAATTTTGATTTTTCTTTTCTGAATCATCAATCAGGAATCATTTTTCTGAATTAGCAATTTAAGTCAATTTAAAAAATGTGTGTTTTTTTTCAGATTTTCCTCTCTCTCTCTTTTATATGTCAAGAGACAAATTGAGAGTAATTTTGTTAAAATAAGTAAATTCTTATGAGCTCTTATTGCTGTTTGGGGAGCATCGAAAAGGTATTTCTTCAAAATTCTTTCTGTAACTGCCTCTTACGTCATTACTTGGGGTAACCAAAAGTAATTAATAGAATCTCGGGGTAAATTAATATATTTAATGATATAAGATAGCACAGTTACAAAGAACAGACACTTCGACAATTACAAGACAAACATTTAGAGAAAATAAGTAAAGTTTACATAGTCCAGGATTGGACATCGAAACAGAGAACGCACGCTTGTCCAGATCCCAACTCTCTCTGACGATATTACAGTGTTTCGTGCAGTCACACTTCCGGTCCAAGCCCATATTGTAATGGCGGCACCTACATTTCGGTCTATACCATGCGTTACATTTCTGAATATTTCAAGTTTGTGAATTTATAGTTGAGTCATTCAATGTTTTCTTCTTTTTTTAATAGACAGAGATTTTTATTTGGTTATCATTAGAAATAGATTTTCAAATGGATTGCATTTTTTAATATTTAAATAGTGTTCAAAATATTTAGAAAAGATAGTTTTGGAGGAAGCTAAACAACAGAATTTTATTGGACTGTGAAATTCTCAATGTATTTAATATTAATATTTAAAAATTTCAAGTCCGTTTGTTGAGTATTTTTATTAGAGTTAGTTTTAGTGTTAGTATGATTAATTTCTGTGTAATAGTTAATAAGATTTTTTTAAAAAAGGAAAGTATGCATTATTTCTATGGGAGTTGTATAAGATGAAAAAATTTTCGTATTAAAATTTATGTCAATCCATTCTATCATTTGTACGTGCTGTGTGCAGGCATATGTGAGCTTGTCGGAAAAAAGGTTCAGTTCATACTTGATAATTTTAATTTTGAAAAATCTACTTCCTCTCAGAATGTCTTACCATGCAATTGTCAATTCTAAATAAAATAAACAAAAAAAAATAGTGTTTCAATGAAAATAAAAAATAGGGGCTTTTTATTCTGTTTTAAATTTACAGTAAAATTTTGGAAAATCTCAAACATATCGAATTTAATTGAAATGGGTCCATTTTTTTAATTAATTCAAATTGTACTATTTTTAGTGTACTATTATTACTATGTACTATATTTTATTTGTTTTTTATAATGAATTAAGTTTTGTTTTGATTTCTTTCAATAAATAATAATATTAAACCAATTTTTTAATTATGATTTCAGTTTTATTACGTAATTCCAACCATGCTAATGTGCAAGTATTTTTCATAAATAGTTCAGTCCTAATCCCGGGATTGAAAATATAGCACGGGATTGTAAACCCTAATATGAGTGAGTGTTCATTCAACGGGAGGGAACCTCTTCATTTTGAACCGGGTTCATGTGACATCCCCTTCCCCACACAACACAAAGTGATGACTTTACAGATCAAACGTGCATTAGTCATTTTTCATTGGCATGTGACTCCTGTAGGAAATTTCACCAAATAATTGAAATGTTTTTAATGTGTTTATTTAAATAAATTCTGGACCCATACGTCAATTTTGATAGGCTTTGCGTGCAAATTAAAGTATTAAATTTGGAGGGTTCGTTGCATTTTCCTTTCATTTTTGCACTTTTTTTTAACATGATGAGGATTTTAAAATAATGAATATAAAGGTAAAAATATTTGTGCATATTATGAATTATGTAAATGGTAAAACTGCGCATGGAAAAAGCTCTGAGATGTATTTTTTTATTTTGTATGGTTGTTAAGATCAAACTTTATGAAATATATTGATCTTTTGTTTCCTCTTTTATATATTCATATAAATATATACTTAAAATTGCAAGTTTTTGCTTTTCTTTAGGTTAAGCAATTTCAACCCTTTAACTGTCAAGTTCTTTCGATGATTTGGGTACAGAAATTCTTTTATTGCAAAAATCAAATGTTTAGAAAATACACTTAGTAGTTAAAAATTTATATTTTGAATAACACATACATAAAAGTTTTAAGGTCTTACAGCAACTGCATATTCGCTTTAGGTAGCAGCCCCACAGCGTGACAGTGGCAAAGTTCGTTCCTATAGTGGAGCATTATTTTCTAAAAAAATTAATAAAAATAAATATCTTTTAGTAATTTAGTTTCGTGTGGTATATAACTGGAAACTTTTTTCAAAAGCACAAACCGATTTCGCAATCACTATACCAGAATCGTCCCCTTATCTTTTTTCCCCATTTGTAACCATTTTTAAAATGATTTTATAAGCTTCACTTGTATGTAACGGAATTTTTCAACACGATTTTTACCCACTTTAAAAGGTCAAATTAATTCGAAATTTCGCGCACTTGTCAAGGACTGGTGCAATACAATAATTTCATAATTTTGTTCCATTGTCCCGATTAGGATCATCAGGAATAATGATTTCCAGATTTAGCGACTTATTCCATAAATCACTTTCAGACACATGGCGACTTATTCCAAAAACCACTTCCAGATTTGGAGACTTATTGCATATACATTATCAGATTTGGTGACTAATTCCATAAACCATTTCCAGATTTTGCGACTAATTACACATACCATTTCCAGATTTAGCGACTAAAACATTAAGGTTCAACCCTAAAAGCGAATACACTTGCGGTTAATACAAATAAAACAAACCAAAAAAGAGAAAGGGAGGGTGAGTGGGAGCGTCAACAATTTCCTACCATAATATAAACAATTGTCTAGTTTTTCTGAAAATGGAAATAAAAAAAACTCGTGCATGTGAAAAAAATAATTTATGTTCTAACTGCTAAATATTTTTTATTTTTATAAAGCAATACGTTTAGAAGTGATGGTACGAATTAACATTATAGCAATACGTTTAAAAGGTGATACTACGATCGACACTTATATTTCTTCTTAACAAACTTTTATTAGTTTGACCTGTATCTATAGAGAGGGAATCTTTGATACAGGACTCATCCAAGATCCCGTAAACGGAGAGAATAAATACCTTTCAAAAACGTAAATTAATATCCGATGAAGAGCAAGATTAGTTCCAGCAGCCACGTAATTCCGGCTCCAAATAACAAACTCAAGGAAAAATTCAACAATAAATAAATGATAGTTTGAAAAACTAAAAAAAGAAAAAAGAAAGAAAAGAAAACACGCGCTTTTATTGTAGATTGAGCTAAAAAAAGAAAAATAAATTATAGTTTAACAAAAAACTAAAAAAACAGGCTTTTATAGTGAATCGAACTAAAAGGTAAAGATTCTTAATATAGAAAAAAATGATTAAAGAGAGAAAATTATAATGCCATTGTGGTAAAAGCGTGGGGTGCTTTGTATTACATTTTGACACTAACTCAGCATTTTGGAATAGAACTAGTAAGAAATTATGACAATTAATATAGAGTACCCCACGTTTTTACCCCAATGACATTAATTTTCTCGTTAATCATTTTATTCTTATATTAACGATTATTGTTTTACTTTTTAGTTCGATTCACTATGAAAAAGAATGTTTTTTTAGTTAAACTATAATTTATTTGGGCTCACGTTTCGCAGGAATAGGGGATATAAAATGTTGTTTACCAAGACGCATCATCATATTTATGATCAGCTTGAATTCGCGTAAAATGTAATACGTTTCCCAACTACATTTTTAGCAATCAAAAATTAGTTCCAGGAAGTATCTTGTCTAATAAATGTAAAAATATCTTTTCATAATATTTTTTCTGGCATTTTCAGATTAAAGGATATTTCCTGATCACAGCGATCTACACCACCTATAGTTAGATTGTAGTCAAGAACAATCTTTGGCTTGAGTATATCTTAAGTTTTTTTTTTTTTTTTTTTTTTGAGGTTTATTATGGAGGCATCAAGAATACTGCTCATCAAAACACCTATTGAATTAACTACATCTGGAAAAGTTAATTTAGCCCAAATTAACTTTTCCAGATGTAGGATTCGAGTTCGACAAAGAGAAGAAGCCGAAATAAACTTTTTTCCCGATAACAATAAGATATCGGTATAACACAATAAGAAAAATAAAATTATTCCGATAATACTCGAGCATGACAGTTAAAATGGTAACACACACAAAAGCTAATTATATATATATAACATTTCTTTCAAATTTCAGGTTACTCAATGCATTTTATATCATGCTATTCAAGGAATGGCAGATATAAATTTCCTGCATTTTTGCATGATGCATTTTGTTAATACCGTTTATCGAAAATCTAAGGCTTTTTCTTAACAATAGAAATAGGCGCGGGAACTTTTTATAAATGTTTCGAAATAAGTTTAGTAAAACTGTGGTTAGAATTAGCTGTAAGATGTGTGTAGAAATGTTTTTTAAAAAATACTTCAAACTAAAATTAGAACATTTTTTTAGAATTGTTTGTGAATTGAACAATGAAAAAACTAACAGTTGAAGAAATCACATATAGTTTTATGTAGTATGTTATGAGGTACTTGGTAAAAAAAATTTGTAAGAATATGCATTTTTTTTTAAAGCTTTAGAAATTTCAAAAACGTTAAAAACATTTCGCAATAAATGTGAAGTTCTGTAGAATTATTAAAAAATATTAAACGTTGCGTAAAATAAATTTCATACCAATTCCAGAGATTAAAAATAATTTAGAATGAATCAATGATGTTAAGTAAAATTAATATACTGTAATATCGATCAATGCAATTTAAACAACCAATGACATTGGTTGAGTTCTATGAGCTTGTGTGTACATATTCTATAAGAAGGAAAATTTGATTTGCAAATTATTTCTAATGTTATAATCAGTCAAAAACGCTCAGAATTATTCTCCATTTAAGTGCTCTTGACTTTGCATTTCACAGTTACAGTTGGATTCTCAAAACAAAATTTGAGATACTTTGGTAGAGTTTGCTGTATTCAAACGAAATTGTATAGAATTTTTAGAGTGCATAGATTTTGTTCTAGCTACTGGCGTCATGAGTCAATTCTTTGGGGACCGTTTTTGAAAATAAATTGGATCGCATTAATAAAACTTATTTTAAAAATGTTACACATGTTGGGACTCCTGTAACTTGATACTCCTGATACGGTAGCCGATGAACGTAACGGTTATATAACTATGTGTGGTGGAACTATAACTGCATTAAAAATAGAATTATTGTGTATTTATAATATGTATACATAATGCACCTTTTATTTACATATTAAATTATCGTATCAACACAGACTAACCATGAAAGTAAAGCTTAAATAACTCTTTCAGAGTTTTGAATTATTACAAACAAAAAAAACAATCCATTTGTATAAAGAAATTCCTTGCAGCCCAAAAAAATTTACTCTAGAATCATGTTAATCGAAAGGCAACCAGAGCAGAACAGTTTTTTCCCCATCAGCCAGAACTTTTCTTACCCTAGGTAGAATCAAGAAAAAAATTTCACATTTTGTATTCAATGCATTCACATGACGTCACAATTGAATCATAATTGAAAAGTGAACAACTAAAATGTGAATTATTAAATACTGAAAAATATCACGGAAAGTTTATTTACAGAATATGAAAATTACAAGATAATATATACTTGATTCTACAGCATAAAGTATAAATAAAAACTACAATACGCGAGGAACTCGAACGACCATCCATATTGAAATAAATTCATTACAATATTATAACAAATTACCAATATCATGACTTTTCATCCCATGTAAGTAAAGCTTGCAATTTAGCAAATCTGATTAAAATCTCAAGTCCATTCTCCGCAAGTTATTATTCGATTACAGCCATTTTTTATTTTCGCCCTCAGCGTTCGTTGTCAAGCAACCACTTTTCTTTCGAATTTCAAACACGAGGGCCTACAATTACGGCGGAATCATCTTCTTAGATCGAGAAAGGGTCAAGTACAACAAGTATTTCACTTTATATACGTTACCGCTTTAAAGTATGGGATATTCGCTTCTAAATAAAGAGTGTTTAATAATAGAAATAAATGACAACTCTGGTATTAAAATCCAAGTATGTATCTACAGTAACATAAGGACATGGCTGTTAAAACGGCAATTCAAATTATCAAAATGTCTTGTGTTGTTGTTGCTAATGCCACCTATCTGACGGAGTCAGATCGAGGCCCATGAAATTCAACGTGGCAAAGGGCCTGCCTGTAGTTAGACGCGTAGCTTTGATCACCATACAGGTGACAGTACGATTTGGAGATCATGGAGGTGATCGGGGTCTCCCACCTTTCCCCTTCCACCAACCAACCTCCCGAGAGGTTAAACTGTCTTGACTTGTACGATATTTACAAATATCGTATCTTGACGATCTTTACAAATCATTTACTACCTTGTCTTCGAAATAGTTTTGCTGTCCAGGATTTGGAGGTCCAAAGGTTTTCGAGATCCTATTGAATCCGACTTTAATAAACAATTGAAGCAGTTTTACAATAACATTCGGAAACCATTTCATCTCTGATGCGCGCTTTTCTCTAAAGAAAGTTATATTACCGATAAATATTCAATTAAAGAGAGAGAGAGAGCAATATACATTATGTCAATTTAAATTCAAATTTTAAGAAAATAGCTCTGAAAGAGTGAATTATCATTTTCTGCATCACAAATATCTTGAAAAATTGAAATTAGAACGAATCTCGGGGGGGGGGGATGAAAAAGCAACACCAAAATTTGTTTTTAAGTATCTATAATAATACTAGCCATTAAACACCCGCTTTGCTGGGTATATCACGACGTTTTATAAATACATATACTGTTTATATATGTAGGATTTGTGAAGTGTTGGGGATATAAAATATCCCTTTCAGTGAGGTTACAACCTCACCAATAGATGGCGCTGACAGCGAATATATGCGTCATCCCCCGAAATGGTGGGTTTTTGGAGGAGAAGCGAGAGCGGCGGAGAACGAGACAGACGTAAGATAGACAGACTCCGGTTTTACAGGCACGAGGTCACGTTTCGGTCAACGTGGTGGTCAATAGGCTTAGCAGGCCACGTTTTTCGGTCACCGTGGTAGTCGATAGGCTTAGCGACAATTGAGGGTATGCTCCTTGAAATAGCTCTTGTTGTAAACCAGTATTTAATCGGAAATCAATCTAATGTTTAATTAAACAGTAATTTTATCCTAACCAGTTTGTTTTTTCTTTGAATATCAAGATCCTGGACATAGTAACTCACCCCTAGACACCAAAAGAAAAGCCACTTGTATAAGTAAAATACACCCCTACATATTTTAGGGGAGCTCGACCGGGAGAATTTTTTTTTAAATTAAAAAAAAAAAGAAGCAGAATTGGTAAATAGTCATTGACCCCCCACCTGACCTTTCGCCTGTAGAGAAATTATCTACCAGATAGATAAGTTTGAAGACTAATGTGTCAGCCTGACACGAATTGAAATAACGTTTGTTTTTGCTTCTAATCGCCGTCCTGGTGAAGTGATTTCTTCAATGAGTGCCGTCCTGGTAAAGAATTTCTTCAAGTGAATGCACTCCTGGTGAAGTGATTTCTTCAATGAGTGCCGTCCTGGTAAAATGATTTCTTCAAGTGAATGCCGTCCTGGTGAAGTGATTTCTGCAATGAGTGCCGTCCTGGTAAAATAATTTCTTCAAGTGAATGCCGTCCTGGTGAAGTGATTTCTTCAGTGAGTGCAGGCCTGTTAAGAGAATTTCTTCAATGAGTGCCGTCCTGGTAAAAGAATTTCTTCAATGAGTGCCGTCCTGGTAAAATAATTTCTGCAGTGAATGCCGTCCTGGTAAAATCATTTCTTCAGTGAATCAGTGAATGCCGTCCTGGTAGTAGAATTTCTTCAGTGAACGTCGTCCTGGTAATAGAATTTCTTCAGTGAACGCCGTCCTGGCCAAGCGGAAAGTGCAGTCCCTGCATTTTGAAATTGTAAAGATTTGTGTGCGCGCGAAAGTTAACTTCCAAGATTGTGTAAAAACCTCGTATCCGCCATTTTGCACGGGAGCGATAAATATTCACAAGGACAGATCAGGTTGATGTAGTAACCGACTTTCAGCTCGACGTTAAGGTCAGACTTATTTATGTTTAGTTATCTGTTATGTTTTTTGACAATCCGTATTTTGATGATTTTTTCCTTTTTGAATCTATGTTTTTTAATCTGAGCAAATATTGAAACGAAATTGATTTTTGTTATTTATATCCTCTCTATAATTTTGTATGTGAACATATTATTTACCTAATTTTGCCATTATATACTTGCATATTTTTTGTCTTTCTTTTTGAAATTACATTTAATAACTATTAATTTTGAATTATATATCCCAATTTAAATTATTACTTCATATTTTAAATTATTGATGCATGATATATTATTATTTGAATTTTACATTGGTTTTGGAAATTTTTATTTGAAAAATTTATTTTTGCATAACTTTTATATATTTAGTAGAAGTGTGGGTAAAATTTAGCAGAGCTAGCATCCTACCTTTCACAGTATTTAGTACTATACCTGTTATTCTCCAGTACAATAATTCTTGTATAAAATCTTAACTCCTTAATTAAAAGGTGGGGGATGTCTTTCTTGTTAAAAGGGGAAAAGGAGGATTTGTTAGAGTTAGCTACAGAGTTACGTTTAGAGGCGACAGTCGACATTACTAAACCAATGCTAAAAAATTTAATAATCAGCAGTGCAGGGTACGATAAGGAAGACACCAAATTGATGTACGAAGGTATCGTTGAAGAGAGAAAGGAGAGAGAATTATTAGAAGAAAGGAAACGACAGGATAATTTAGAGTTAGAAAAACTTAGAATCGAAGTTCAGATCGGATTAAATCAGGAAATATTGAGTAGGAATAATCGTACACCTAGTAATGAATTGAACAAACTGCTACATAAATTTGATATGAAAGAGGATATCAGCTTATATTTAATATTGTTTGAGCGCCAAGCACGTATGATAGATGTGCTGAAAGAGTTTTGGGTCTCACACCTGTTAGGCCTACTCCCGCAAGAAATCACACAGTTGATCGCTAGAGAACCGGAACAAGAGGCGAGGGATTATGACCACGTGAGGTCTTTGCTTTTGAAAAGGTTTAAATTGACCCCAGAGAAGTTCAGGCAGCTATTTGTTACACATCAGAAAAGTTCGGACAAAACATGGCGTGATTTCTACCAAGAAGTTCAAACATACTTTAATGGATGGATTGAAGGATTGGACGTAAAAACATTTGACAAACTACGGGATCTGATGATAGCCGATCAAATGAAGAAAAGAGCCCCTGTTGAATTCAAAGAACGTCACCTAGACGGATGGCCAAGTATCAACTGCCCAGTTGAATTAGCCAAGAGACTTGAAGAATTTGAGGATGTCCGTAGGACGTTGAAACAGAAAACACATACTTTAACATCTGTTCGAAGACCTGAAGTTAGAAGATCGAAACAAGCGGAGCAATTCAGAAAATTTGATAACCACAATACAAGGAGAACAGGAAATTTCAATACTGAAAGAAGATATTTAGACACTCCTCCGAGTAGAAATTTTGATAGAAGAGCACCTAGGAAATGTTACATATGTCATTCCTTAGATCATTTGAGTTTTAATTGCCCTAAGGCAATGAAAGAGATCGAAAGAGAACAACCCAATTCCCAAGTACTAAGCTGTTCTGTCACACCGCAGAAAGGAATACCCTTAAAAAATATTAGGTTAGGCAATGAAATTATATCGGCACTTATAGATACTGGTAGTACAGTTAGTCTAATCCACGAAGATATAAGCACGAAGATTGTTGACCATTCAAGACTATCCAAAAAAGCACTGTGTTATACAGTTTAGGACAAACGGAAGTAGTAACCAAGGGCTCCTTCGAGTATGATTTTGTCTTGGACAAAAAGATCAATATTCTTTAACGTGGCATGTGATGCCAACCAAACAGCTCAATTTTGAAGCCATTATAGGTACAGACATTTTGGGACAAGCTTCTTTGGATTTCTCCCAAGATGGTGTCATGTTCAATAAGCATGAGGAAAAGGCATGGCTAATGCAAATATCCGGAGTACATCCTGAAGATGAGTTAGATTACAGTCACATCCCCTTGACTCACAAGTGAAAAATAATCTAACCAGAAGAAAAATAATCTAACCAGTACCACTTTATATGTCTTATGCATGTTATGTACTTTTTCTTATATTTTGTAATGTAATACGTATGTAATCATGAGAGCATTCTCAAGCGTCGATGAGGTTATCGACAGTCAGGATTGGCCGAGTTTGTAGGATTTGAAGTGTTGAGGATATAAAATATTCCTTTCAGTGAGGTTACAACCTCACCAATAGATGGCGCTGCCAGCGAATATATGCGTCATCCCCCCGAAATGGTGGGTTTTTGGAGGAAAAGCGAGAACGGCGGAGAACGAGACAAACATGAGAGAGACAGACTCCGGTTTTACAGGCACGAGGTCACGTTTCGGTCAACGTGGTGGTCAATAGACTTAGCGGGCCACGTTTTTCGGTCACCGTGGTAGTCGATAGGCTTAGCGACAATTGAGTGTATGCTCCTTGAAATAGCTCATGTTGTAAATCAGTATTTAATCAGAAATCAATTTAATGTTTAATTAAACAGTAATTTTATCCTAACCAGTTTGTTTTTTCTTTGAATATAAAGATCCTGGACATAGTAACTCACCCCTAGACACCAAAAGAAAAGCCACTTGTATAAGTAAAATACACCCCTACATATATATATATATATATATATATATATATACTGCTGGCCACCGTAAATGCAACACCCTGAAGGAAACACGCAAATGACAAGAAAGTTAGAACATGCGTTAGTGGAGGTGAGATATGCAAATGATTAGAATTTCAGCGCAGACACACATCACGCACGCCTGTGAAACCACCTCAAAGCGCTACTTAAGGCTTGGAGATTTCGACGATTTCAAAATCGGCAATTAAGTTTTTCTTGTGGTTTTTTCAAAAAACAATCAGTTATGTCTCATAGAAAACAACAATCAGCTTTTGATCAAGTATCCGAGTTCGACAGAGGAAGGATAGTGGCCTACCGAGATTGTGAATTATCTTTGAGGGAAATCGGTAGTCGTGCTGGACGTAAACAAACAACTGTAATGCGGATATGTGACCGTTGGATGCAGGAGGATACGACGGACCAACGTGGTCGATCGCCTCCACCTCAGTGCACCACTTCACGTGAGGACAAGCAAATTGTGCGCATGACAGTGACGGATCGCTCAGTCACATCAAGAACCCTAGCACAGCACATTGAGTCTGTAACGCATCATTCGGTGTCTGCGCGTACCATTCGACACCATTTACAGCAGAGTGGTCTGTCCGCAAGATGCCCATTACTTGGTCTACCCTTGACGCAGAACCACAGAAGTCTTCGCCACCAATGGTGCGATAAAAGAAGGGTGTGGGCGGCAGAATGGAATGAAGTTGTCTTTACTGGCGAGTCACGCATTTGTCTGCAACACCACGATGGTCAGATTCAATTCTGGAGACACAGTTGAGAGAGGATGCTGAACAGCTGCGTTATTGGTATTGCGTTGCAGGTATTGGATATCACTCTCGCAATCCTCTAGTACGCATTGCCGGTACTTTAAACAGCCAGCGCTACATCTCCGAGGTGTTGGAGCCAGTTGTCCTTCCTTATCTTCAGGGCTTGGCCACAGCCATATTTCAACAGGATAATACACGACCACACGTGGCACGCATTGTCCAAAGGTTCTTCGTCAATCATTAGATTGAATTGCTTCCCTGGCCGGCAGTCTCTCCGGATCTTTCGCCGATAGAAAACATGTGGTCCATGGTTGCTCAACGATTGACCCAGATTACACCCCTAGCTGCCACACCAGATCAACTTTGGCAACGTGTGGAAGATGCTTGGTCTGCTGTATCCCAAGAACACATCCAAAGTCTCTTTGAATCAATGCCGAGGCGTGTGGCAGCAGTGATCTCCAACAATGGCGGCTAATCTGGCTACTGATTCTGGCAGGGACCACACTTCACAGATGTCTATAAATGTAATCATTTGATACTTGGTCAACATGTTGCCTACAAAATAAATTTTGTTTCGCTATCTCTTGTCTTTTTTGGTGTTGCATTTACGGTGGCCACACAGCAGTGTATATATATATATATACACTGCTGTATATCTATATCTATATATATATATATATATAATATATATATATCTATAATATATATATCTATAATATATATATCTATATATATATATATAAATAATATATATATATCTATAATATATATATATATATAATATATATATATATCTATAATATATATATATCTAAAATATATATGTATATCTATGTATATAATATATATCTATAATATATATATATCTCTATATATAATATTTATATATATAATATATATTGTTCCGAAATTTGTATAAAATATTGTAAATAATTTGTATTTGGATGTGCAATGCCTTTATATTACTCTATGCTATATTTATTTCATGATAAAATTGTAATATTCACAAGCAAAGCCGTCCCTTACGTTATAATGGCGATTCAATGGGAACTTGGCGAAATATTGGCGATAGAGTCAAGTTGGCATTATTTTTGGTGACCAATTTGGCGACATTGGCGAGTTCGGGACTTTCTGGATTCTTCTAGAAATTAGTAGAGAAAACCACTAATTTCACGATTCTGTGGCGCGAGCGCATCTTTCCAGAAATTTCGACCTCTGCTATAAATAGAGAGAAACTCGCCGCAACAGTCAGTCTTGTTTCAGCAGGCGAGTAGCGAGTCTGATTTTAACCAGCGAGTAGTGAGCACTGTTTTGATTAGCGATTAGAAGACTTGCCTTGAATTTGATAAGCTCGCCTGTGCTTGTGAATAGTCATTTATATACGGGAATTTTAGACACTGCTTATTGTGTCTGAGTGCTGTTGAAGGTGTGAAATTATTCTGCGAATTTTGCTGTTGAATCCTGTATTTTCAAGGATTGATTTACGCCAATAAATACTCACCGCTCTTAAGGAATTGTCTTGTTATTTACGACTGGTTTTGCATAAAATCCTCGAACCCCGATCTACGTAACAATATATATATATCTATAATATATATATATAATATATCTATATATATATCTATAATATATATGTATATATATAATATATATTTATATATATAATATATATATATATATATATAATATATATTTATATATATAATATATATATATATATATAATATATATTTATATATATATAATATATATATATATATATTACAAAAATATACAAAAAATATAGTTATATACCTAAGATAAGTATAGTCATGATAGAATAGATTTAACCACAGAAATACTAGAGCAAACTCCTAGTTTTAGGAACCAGGAATGCAGGTTTAAACAATGTTTTTCGGCCAGCCAACATTCACCTGAATTTGCCAATACTCTGGGCCATAGGGAAAGCAAGAAATTTTCTAGAGAAGTTTAACTAGCATTATAGATAAAACCATAATCTATTAATATAAAACGATAATATTATAGCCTATAATCTATACTAATAAAAGAAAGAGTTTGTGTGTGTGTGTGTTTCAGCTGTACCGGCGAAATTAAGCAATACAGAAGTATGAAACTTGGCATGTAAAAGCTATAGGTCGTTATGCTATTAACCTCGAAGAGTGTTTTTCGAAATTCACTTTAGATTTTTTTAAAATTCAATTTTTATGCGATGTTTCAGTTAAATGGAGATATGACGTCATCAGCCATGCCAAGTCTTAACTTTGCGAAAATTAATGTTTCTAGCTGTTTTGGGGGGAATTTTAACACATTTTATAGTAAATATACTTATTTATGGTTGTATTTATTCGTTTTTTTTAACTCTTAGTGGAGGAATTACAGTTGTTTTTCGAAAAAAATCATCCTAAGAAAATGTTTTTTCGAAATTTTATTTTTTCGATTGGCAACACTAATTTGATAACAGTAGATAACAGTTGGAAAATGCATTGGTTTTCCAGTTCTCTTTTTTCACCAAAATTTGATTTTTTCCATATAAGACACATAAGAATCTGTTACTTTGATATTGTGGTGCAAATTTTGCTGTGATAACGCCAATACATAAGTACCCTTTTCCTTAATTGGCAGATTCCATATTTTTCCATTGTAACAAAAAAAAGTAGACAAATGCACGTGAAGAAAATGACAATTCAAACTAATTGAGATCAACAGATTGTCAATATTGTGATTTTAAGTTAGAATTTCTATTCACGTATAAGATTTTGCTTATGGTAGTTTCATCAAATCTTAATTTATTTATCTTTTGGTTTGATATAATATTATAATTTCTATACTATGTGTAAAGTTACTTTTATATTTATTTGTTTCTTTTATTTCAATTTTAAATATTTAAGATTTTCTGTTGTGTTTTTTTGCTGTTCAAAACTGTTTATGGCAATTTTATCAAAATTAAGGCTTACTTTTTCTGTTTTAGATAACGTTTTAATTTAAATGATGCTATAATTCCTATTTCAGTGTCACAGTTTTATTTTTCTGAACTATCCTTTTCTTGCATATCACCGTTGGTACAGTGATTATGTGATACAAAGACTCGAAAGTCTATTTTTCAGCCAAACAATAATTTGCGAGACCTTTTGTAAACAGAATCATAGATCATGATTACCTATTCATTACACAAATATCAAAGGTTTTTTTTTTTTTTTACAATCAATGAAACTACACCTTCACTTCTTACCAGAATTTTTTTTTTGTCATGTCCATTTGTTCACAAAAAAAAAACATGTTAGAAAAATTATGGATGAACACGGAAACTATGGATGCGATTAAATGCTCATCAAAGTAATTTTCCTTCTGACAAAATCTGTTCATATGCAGATTGTATATATACACATGCATTGTATACATTTTTACATATACCGTAATTTCGCGCGTATAGTCCGCGGACTATCTGTGTTTAAAATGCAAATTTTTGAAGCTGCAGACTATCCACCAGTGCGGATAATAAGCTGGTTGTTCACAGTTAAAATGGTTGAAATTTAAAAAACACGCTGTCGTGAACTGCCGATGATCGGGATTTATAAAAGCCGGGATTGTTAGTGAAAGCGAGGAAATCACTGACAGTGAAGATAGTGATGCTGAAAATGAACTTTCGGACACTCTTCCCGAAAATATATTAGAACTGTTTAATTCTGATACCGATCAATCGGACTTTGAAGGTTTTCGTTAATGTAGTAGAATGTGTGATTAATTAATATATGATTAATTAGTAAGCACTGTTTTTTATTTGTATTTAGCGTTTTATTTCTGAAGGTATATTAGTAAGGAAGTACTTTTTTCTATTTATACTTAGTTCTTTGTTTCTAAAATACATTAATATTGCCGTATTAAAATAACGTAATTTCGGACGTATAGTCCGCGGACTATCCGGTGGTGCGGACTATCTGACGATTTTTGAAATTTTTTTATATAAAATCGTGTCTGCGGACTATACGTGCGAAATTACGGTAAATGTTGTATATTTTAGAAAATGACACTGAATTCAAACTAATTGCTCTTAACATGTTGGTAATATCGTGAAGATAATGCTTCATATTTATGAGGAACCAGTATGTACCATGTTTTTTTTGCGTGTCGCTGTTTTTTGCCTTATGGTCCTTATGACCGATAAGAATTCATCTTTGTTTTAAATGAGAAAAAGTCATAAATTTAACAAAAAGCTATTTGCTGAAACTATGATAAGGTGACCTTGAAATAATATTCTCATATTTTCTTTGGAATTCCATTTTGACCAGATTTTTCGTCATGACTTAACTTTGCTACTGGCAATCTTGCAAATCAGAAAACTGTTTCATTTGTGATCGTAAAAATTTTTGCACAGAAAAAAGATGCACCTTGAAAAAATTTTCTCATATTTCCCTCTGGATTTCTTTAAAATTCAGAGTTGAAATGATTTTACGTCTCGTGCTATCATGGTTTAACGTTGTTTCTTATTATCTGTTACTCACATAGTTTCTTGGAGATCATATGCATATTTTATTTTATACTGTCCATATAGGATATATATATTATGTACTCATCATTTATGTACTCTTTCTTTTGCTCTTTGCAATCAAATAATAATTTTTAATAGAAATGTTGCAGAAAAGTATGGTTTCAATAATTAATTTTTTAGCAACATGGTTTATTATTTGTTTCATTCAGTACTGTTGTTTGTTCTGAACTATTTCAACGGGGACCTGTTTTAGTTAGATTTTGATTTTAGTTCATACTAATTAAAGGCTTTTAGTATTTAATTACATCTAATACTGTATATTAGATGTATTACAGAGATGTTAGATAGTATTATATGAGGATAGTATTATATGAGGATAGTATTATATGAGGACTAATTTAATTTTTTTTCAGTTGAAGGCTTCCTAATATTTCTTATTTATGATAGCATTTAGTGAATCAGTTTATCATTAATTTTTTCTTTCAGGTCATCTATTGCAGGTTATTTCACCCATAGTTCCCATAGCAGAAACTCACTACTGCTATCACTTTTCTGTAATCTTTATTTATATTTGCTTTGAAAAAATATTTTTAACTTTTGGTTATACTACTTTTTATACAGGGTTTTACCCTCACTAAAAATATTGTAATTCTATAATAGATAAATTTTTGTTTTTAAAACTTAACCCGTGCGAAGAACGGGCATTTCAGCTAGTAATAACTAAAATATTTAAAATCAAAGTTAAACTATTAGATAAAACTTACCATGTGACTCAAATTCCCCGGCTATGGATAATAACAGTATCGCATAAAATTATTAAGTTTTGATAAAATAGCATTAATACTATATATACACATTTAAAAGCTCTATATTTTACTTTAAAATTTATAGAAAATAAAAGTACCACGCAGACATATACAATTAATTTTTAAGAAAATATAATATTGTTAATTTACGTCGCTTGAGGCGCCATCTATCGATAAACTGTACAACTAATAACATATTTTTATTTAACTGTTAGGTAACTTTTTATAAATTTTGGAGTGTATCCGTGATCCATACAATGCTTAATAAAGTTATTAAGATTTAAATACATATTAAATTTATCACTAACTAATACGTTTTTACGATAAATATAATTGAAAATAATATTTCTATAAATTTATACAGATGTTGTAATTCCAGTAAGGCACTTTAAGAATGTTAAAATTAAAATCATCTCTTTTATCACAAATATTGCTATGTAATTTATAGTCCTTAATACACAATGATACATCCAAGTAATTAGTTTTAACTGGATTACTATTAATTTTAATTAGCTTTAAATATTCCGGATAAAAGTTAATAATGGAGTTAAAATTATTATTTTTACCAAAAATTATTAGGTCATCTTTGTATCTAAATATGTAATAATCATTATTAATAATGTAATTATTTTCGTAAAAGTGTAAATATAAATTAGCCAAACTATTGCTAGCAGGGCCTCCCTGAGGCAAACCTTTGGTTTGCTTGTACAGAGAACCATTAAAATTAATGTAGTTTTCTTTTAAGACTAAATTTATTCGAGTTCTAATTTTTTGTAAGTTAATATTAAGGTTATAATTTCTATAATTATCTAAAATTACCCTAATTATATCATTGATATTAATAGAATTAAAAAGATCTTCAAAGTCATAAGTATGAACTGAATAAATATTTTTATTTTTAAAAAATCTATAATTTCTTGACTATTTTTAATTATAGCTTTATTACATTGCTTATTGATAAATTCTTGTATAATATTATGTAGCATTTTACCTGCAGCAGTGATAGAAGTTTTAAAACCATTTGTTACTGTTCTAAATTTAACAGGATTTTTATGAAATTTAGGTGTTAAAAATATATATGGAAACTTAATCTTATGAATGGAAACACCCAATTTTCTATATATAGCAGTAATTCGATTAGTAATTTCTTTATCTGACAAGTCCAATCTTTTAAAAGATTCATTGTTTAAAAAGTGTTCGTTAATCATATTATTATAAAAAATCATATTGTTATCTATGTAAACAATAAAATTCTTTTGTAAATCATAAATTTTCTGTTTTACATCTTTATAAGTAAGTACTGATTTAGAACGATAATTAAATTTCATCAGGTCTTTTAAAATATTGTACTTAAATTCATCAAATGCCTCTAAAGGCAAACCATATTTAACTGCAGATTTAGTAATAAAATTATTGAGATATCATTATTAATTTGTTTTTAACGGTATTATTGTTGTTAGAAATTGTTAATCTAAAACTAGTGCCTTTACTCATGATATCTAGTAAAATTCTTTCCTCGATTATATTTAAATTGCCTGTTACTACATGTTTGTGATAGCTATCAATAAATTCATGATAGTTCTTACATTTACAGTCATCTATGTCAAGAGAAGGTGAGCTATTATTGTAATTAAAGATAAATCTGCCCATCGTTTTATTATATTTAAAAGCTTTTTTAACAATTACATTCCTAACAGGAAAATGTGACAAATGTCTATTAATTACACTAGAAAAATTAACTTTATCAAATGTATTATTCATGAATAATAAAGTGCAGTATTCTGTAGTAGGTCTTTTTTTTATTAATATTTATATTAAATTTATTAACTAAAAAATTATTAATGTCTTTAATGATGCGAACTGCATGACCCACCTTAAAGCACTCATTATTTAAGATTTCATCCAACAATACAATTTCCTTTTTATTAAGACCAAATATGAAGTATTTGATCTGCTTGAGAGATATTAAAGTTTATTTCAAAATCATCTATAATAACTTTAATATTATCAATTAAAGATTTCTTATCTCTGTTTTTCCTTTTAGTTCTTTTGCTTCTGGAGTTCCTTTTAGAATTCTTATCTGAATTGGGAGCAGTATAAAACAATTCTTTGTTATTACTCTGTAACATAATTTGGAGTGTGTTTTTAGCAAAGTATAAAACATTAAGACCATATAGATATATTGTATTAAAACTTCTGATAAAGTGATTTTCCCACCATAATCTGCGTTTAGTATTTGATACAATTTGAATAATTGACAATTCAACATTTTTAAATTCATGCTTTTGAAAGTGTCTGACATCAATTTTATTAGAATTGTTGGTATAACTGAAGTTTTTAACATCATGTCTATGTTGATTAATTCTAATGTTAATAGTATTTGAGGTCTGTCCAATATATTTATACTTACAGATTTTACAATTTAAAAGGTGAATACAATTAAAAGTTTTACATAGGTTAAATTTAGATTCACAATCATATTGATCATTGTTTACATAGTGCAAGTCTTACATCTACTATATTTACATTTATTGAATCTCCACTTAAGGCTATTATTAGATATATTGTTTATATATTTGCTTGGGGATAATTTGTCCTTATTTACATGTAAAGTATTACTATTAATGTAACTTTTATTACCAGATTGAATATTATAATTGCTAAGGTCTAAATTTTTTTGTTTAATATGATAAGAATGACTATTAATGAATTTTTTGTTCCAAAAAATTCTTGTCCTGAATCTTTTAGTCGTAGTGTTACTACTATAATCATTAAGATCATTAACTAAAATAGATTCCTTTCCCAATTTGTCATTACATAGTGAGTTATAAAAATCCATCATCCTAACCATTTTACTTAACTCTGAAATTAGTCAAAATTCTGTATTGATAACAGAAGTACTGTACCAAATCAGTATTGATAACAGAAGTACAGTACCAAACCAGTATTGATAACAGAAGTACAGTACCAAATCAGTATAAAAAAAACAAGGTACGGTACCTAAGCAGTATAAAGAGAGTGCCTAAGCAAACAACAAGTTAATTTTAAAAAAAAACTTGATAGAATCTCAAAACAAGAATAAGCTGTGTAAAAACACAAAACAAAGCAAAGCTAATTATAAAGCTCAAAAAAGCAAACAATTAACCAAACATTTAACTAAGAATGAAAACAAGCTAATAGGTAATTTTATAACGATGCTGTACCTACCTAATCAGTACACCACCGAGCAAAGATCAGCATAAACTAACCTAATTGCCAGTCTCTAATACAAAGTAATACCATTCCATTAAAAAGATATGTGAAGAAGAAAATTGATTGTAAATTAAAGCTTTGCAGACTTAACCCATATCATCAAAAGAAAACACCAAAAAATAGAAATACTATATAATAGTATTACAAACAAAAATGTATTAACTAGATAGTACAAAATACACATATACAAAAATTGAATGTGTGAATAAATTGGACTTAACTAGCCAATAGATAATAATAGTATTATGACATATAATAAAAACAATACTAAAAAACTTGATTATATATATACAAAAATAATAGCATAAATAAAACATGTCTAAAAAAAAGAAAAAGTATTAATTTTAACTAATGATAAATAATAAAATAGTAAAAGGTAAGATTATATATACAATAGCCACATTAGAACTATTAAGAATTCATAATTAGGCTAAAAGCTAAATCGCTTACTATAATAAAAAGAAAAACAACAAAGTGATTTATAAAATTCCTCTATATTTAGGCGCATTGCAGCCATAAATAAAAAAGTATATACATTACAAAAATATACAAAAATAGTTATATAACTAAGATAACTATAGTCATGATAGAATAGATTTAGCCACAGAAATATTAGAGCAAACTCCTAGCCTTAGGCACCAGGAATGTAGGTTTAAACAATGTTTTTCGGCCAGCCAACCTTCACCTAAATTTGCCAATACTCTGGGCCATAGGGAAAGAGCAAGAAATTTTCTAGAGAAGTTTAACTAGCATTATAGATAAAACCATAATCTATTAATGTAAAACGATAATATTATACCCTATAATAATTACTAAAATATTTAAAATCAAAGTTAAACTATTAGATAAAACTTACCACGTGACTCATATTCTCCGGCTATGGACAATAACAGTATCGCATAAAATTATTAAGTTTTGATAAAATAGCATTAATACTAAATATACACATTTAAAAACTCTATATTTTACTTTAAAATCTATAGAAAATAAAAGTACCACGCAGACATATACAATTAATTTTTAAGAAAATATAATATTGTTAATTTACGTCGCTTGAGGCGCCATCTATCGATAAACTGTACAACTAATAACATATTTTTATTTAACTGTTAGGTAACTTTTTATAAATTTTGGAGTGTATCCGTGATCCATACAATGCTTAATAAAGTTATTAAGATTTAAATACATATTAAATTTATCACTAACTAATACGTTTTTACGATAAATATAATTGAAAATAATATTTCTATAAATTTATACAGATGTTGTAATTCCAGTAAGGCACTTTAAGAATGTTAAAATTAAAATCATCTCTTTTATCACAAATATTGCTATGTAATTTATAGTCCTTAATACACAATGATACATCCAAGTAATTAGTTTTAACTGGATTACTATTAATTTTAATTAGCTTTAAATATTCCGGATAAAAGTTAATAATGGAGTTAAAATTATTATTTTTACCAAAAATTATTAGGTCATCTTTGTATCTAAATATGTAATAATCATTATTAATAATGTAATTATTTTCGTAAAAGTGTAAATATAAATTAGATAAACTATTGGGGCCTCCTTGAGGCAAACCTCTTGTTTGTTTGTACAGAGAACCAATAAAATTAATGTAATTAATTCTTATAGTTAATTAAGTTAATTCTTTTAAGACTAAATTTATTAAAGTTCTAAACTTTTGTAAATTAATATTAAGGTTATAATTTCTATGATTATCTAAAATAACCCTAATTATATCATTAATATTAATGGAATTAAAAAGATGTTCAAAGTCATAACTATGAACTGAATAAATATTTTTATTTTTAAAAAAATCTGTAATTTCTTTACTATTTTTAATTATAGCTTTATTACATTGCTTATTCATAAATTCTTGTATAATATTATGCAGCATTTTACCTGCAGCAGTGATATAAGTTTTAAAACCATTTGTTACTGTTCTAAATTTAACAGGATTTTTATGAATTTTATATATATATATATATATATATAATATATATAATCTATATAAATAAAAATGTAATGTGTGTTTGTTCAAAGCCACTGATCTCCGAAACTACTGGAGCATTTCTTCTGAAAATTTGACAAAACGTTGCACTTGTATCTGGACGGGTTCTTATGTACATACTATTCCGTATTTCAGTCTAAGTGTTTTGAAATTTAATTTTTAAGTGATTTTTTGGTGTTATGACGTCTAGTTTCTCTCTGAATGCGGAAATTTATACTTTACATACATTTTTTTCGGAATTATTATATATATTTTTATAATTATGATTAGCGATTGAAATATTTATCCATTTCTTTGTTCTTTGATACTTAATGGACTCGATACACCTGATGTCATAATCACGTGATGATATACAAAACAAATAGCCACGTGTTTGATTCGACTGAGTATTTTGGCGGAATTTTCGTATTTACATCTACTATCAAAAACAAATGAAAGAAGTTGTTCCAAAAGAAATTTCGACTGAAATGTGTGTACTTTTTAATTATTTCATTTTCAATATTTTTTTGTTTTGTTTGTTTTTATCAAATACGCTGACGATTTTTAAAGTTTTAAAAAGAGTCTGAAATATTTTCTGAGCATTTCGAATTCGAAGAATTTTAATTTTGCAAACATACATAGATCAGGGTATCACTTCTATGATCTATTCTGAATGCTCTGTATTTGTTAAGTATGTAATTGATTACCTACGTTTTTTTTTTCAATTCCTACTATTAGTTCACACTTTCTCAATATTTATTTATGTTGTTCAAACTTTCAATCGTTAGTAAAATACATTTTAAAGCGCTCGATTGAGCTAAAATTTTATATACATGATTATTTTAGTTGACAATACAGAATTTAATTAATAAAAATTAATTGATTAAAACTAATTATTCTAATAATTATAAATACGTCCATGTTGGCATCATTTTTGGCGACATAGTGACCATTTTGGCGACTTGTGTCCAAAATTAAAAAGGTTTTTTTTCTCATATTTTAAAACATTCAGTTGAACTAAAATTTGAAACACATTTGTTTTGGATAGCAATGCAATACTTTAATGATAATTAATAAAAATTAATTGTCACTTAATGTTGTGATTCTTCATATGTATACACATATTTATATTAACTATAATTATTTGATAAAAAGTAACTAAAATAAAAATTTTCTTACCTAAGAAGGAATTGACTTATTTTTTTTAATAATACTTGTTTTTGTTATCTTAAGATTATTTTCGACAATTTTACAAGCACTACAGACAAAAATTTGAAACTGAACTGTCTTGATAAAGAAATTTGTTCTGTTAAATTTTATTGGAATAAAATCTCACTCTTAAATTTTGCCATCCATTTAGTAGCAATACAAAATACTTTTTAATTTATAGAAATATCATCATAACTTTGTTCATTTTATTTCCTAACTGTGTATATAATGTTTATATATATCTATGCATTTTCTATGTTGCAGTCATTTGAAATTTTATTGTACTGTATGTTGATAAATGTGTCGACTTCAAAGCATTTCAATTTTGCAGACACGAAAAAACAAACCAGGGTTCTACTTCTGGGACCTGTTCTGATTTTCTAACTGATGAATAAGTATGCAGTTGAACTCACCTACATTTTTCTTTCTTTTTTCTCTTTATATAACTATTTTCACTAATTTAACAAGCATGATAGCGATTTTGAAACTGAACTGGCTCAGCAAAGTCATTGTTTTGTAATTTTCAGAACAATACACTTACAAATACAAGTAAATTAATGAAGTTCATATGTACTTTAAAAAATATGCATCCATAAATGTATAATGCTGTATGGTGAAGAATATACAATATATTTTAATAATTTGTGAGATTCATATTCCACTATTTTTCCAGAAATCAGGGAACAAATCAGTTCGATACTGAAGAGCTAGATCATATAGAAATTGAGAAGCACGTATCTATCTATATTCTTAAAATACTGATTGCATTAACTTTTCCTAATATTAAAAAAACAATTACGATAAAAGAAAATTTCTAATTATCAATTTTACTATACTGCAACTGACATTTTAAATTTAACGTTATTTTTATTTTACATTTTTATAAGCTTTAAATTCATGAGTAGTTACATATACATGCATAATTATGTAAAAAAAAATTTTAAAAAAATTCTTTTAGAACAGGGATAGCAAACGTTACATTCTGATTAAGTCCAGCACTTTCCATTCCTTCCTAGATAAGCTTGCCTTTCACAAAACAGAATAGAAGCAGAAGAATATTGTACAGAAAAATAAATGCATTGCAAATAACATTAAGTGATTTGCATATGAAAACCTTAACAGAGGGTTTCATTGCAAGAGATTTTTTAGTGTATTCAATGTTTTAAATATTGAAAATACCTTAATGTCCCCCCCAAAATAATATTTTGCAAGTGATTGATATGTTTTTGGTAAAATTAAGGACAGGTGTGTCCAACACACACACAATAGAACATATATTTAGTTAATCTAAATTTTACACATCTTCACAGTAGTTAACAGAGATACTTCAGTATTTAATTATCTAAAAAATTAGGATGCAAAAATCTGATATGTAATCATACATGTTGTATTAAAAACAGGCATACAAACATATAAATCAAAAACTTGTTGTTTTTAATAATTTTAGAATATTACAGGGAAAAGAAACATTTTTGAGAACCATTCACTATACTAGAAATGGAAAAATATTTTAATTTACTACAGCTTCTTTAATGTTTATACTTGATGATTAATCAAGTACCATTTTTAAACATTAGAAGTCAAAATTATCATTTACCATTTGTAAAATTACTTGTAAAAAAATTCTGCAACATTTTGAAAGTCCTTACTCGCTGCGCTATTTTAGGTAAAAGATATGATTGATCGAGAATTGATTTCCAAACATAATAAATTAAGGAATTAAAATTTTTTAATTAAAATCTGTGTATAATAGAATATGTTTATGTCCATTTATGGAATATAAAAGTCTTACTCACTCTTACATGATCAAAATAAAAAAGTCATTTTTGAATCCCTAATTTTTTTACAAAATAAATAAATAAATGAATAATTGTAATATATTTGTGTGGTATCTATTAGCACAACATTTGTTTTTCAGAGTTTGACTGTGGTATAAACCTATCACACACTTGTACAATTTTTTTTACTATGTATTACAAATAAGCATTTATAGGTATTTGCACAATTTGTAGAAGATTTATCATTATTGATTAGATTTGTGCTTTATATCGATTTATTTTTACATAAATATAAAAGTCTAAAAGACTCATGAATATTGATATTATCCTGCTTATAAGTCCAGAATAAATTTTTCGCATTAAGTTACTTACAAATATTGACCCAAGAAGAGTACTTGGATCAATTATATATTTATTGAGAATTAGGATCATGAAACCAAATCGGGCTTTATGTATAGACATTTGATTCTGTGGGATGTTGTTACATTATACAACCAATAACTGGAGCTGTTCCTGCTCATGTTTGAACACAGTAATAATAACATAATTTTTTAAAGTTCTTGATGTGTTTTTGCTTGGCAAAATTATTTGGCAGTTTAATACATAAGTTCCTAATTTTGGAATGGTATGAGTACTGATTTAGCATTTCTTTGAAAAACTTTGAAGTGATTTAATATTTTGCTCAAGAATAATTTGGGAAACTGAAAAGTTTCTTGAAATTTAGGATTTTTCTTGTAAACTAATGATATAATTAGTTAATTATCTTGCTTATAAGTAGTAGAAACTTATTTTGATTAGAATGGAACTCCGTTTATTCATGATAAACTTTAGTAACTTGTTGATGTTTAATAATGATTTTAATCTTTAATAATATAATTTGGTGGCACAAGCTTCTCAATGGTATGGGCCACAAGAAAGTGTCAAAAAATTGTTTTTTTAAATGTTTAGGGCATTGTGAGGCCTTAAAATAGTATGATTTATACCAATACATTGTGAAGTTTTTAAAAATATGTTATAAAATACTAATATTTAGCAATTTTAGTCTTAATAATTATCACCTACAAATGTTTGAATTTTTTTTTATAAATTATTGTCTCCTTGGAAAAAAATGAATTATATTAAAATATGGGAAAAATTTTAGAAATTGTTTGAAACATGCTAAATTATTTTCGTGAAAATTTTTACATATAGGAGCATACAAAATGTTTGTTAGCTAGTTTATTTTAGTAATTACAATTATTTAACATGCATCATTTATCAACATTTAATTTTAATATTACATGATTATAATACAAGTGAAGCATGTGAAAATTTTATTTTTTTAACAAAGAAATTCATTGCAATTTAAAAAATGCATTTTTCATATTCTATTGAAAGACTATCGGTGACATTACTTCATTATGTACTCCTGTGAAGAGTATTTTTTCCAAGATGTATTCCAAAAGAGAATTTTTTTTTTGTCAGTTTCAATCTTTATTTGCATTAATATGGATACATAAAATTGAAACACTGTTATTGTATACTAATTTTTTAAACAACTGTTCTATAAAAATTCCAAAGACATAGTAAGATCTTTTGAAATATATGATGATTCTGTAATGAAATAACACATTAGCCAGCTTTGATTGTCTGGCTTTACTTAGTAATTATCATTTACAAAGGTTTGAAATTTCTTTTAGAAATTTCTCTTTAAACTGTCTTCAAAGTTTAAAAAAGAAAATACTCTTACACTATTAAGTTAAAGAACGGAATCACATGTTAATACATAATTTTTAGAAATAATGATTAACTTTATTGAATTATTCTTTATTATAAATTATTTCTTATAAGTTATTTAATTGCATATAAATTATCCAATAGATGTAAACCAAACGAATATTTCCATACAATTTTAAAAAATAAAACAATAATTCACATTAAAAACTTTGATATCCAAACAATAATACTAAAATGGATTATCAAGAACAGCAAAAAGGAAACTTAATATAAATTTTAGAAAATAACAAGTGAAATTCACAGGCTATTTTTTCATAATTACAAGAAGTTTCTATATAAAAGAATACAATTAATGTCACAAATTTATTAATAAATACCTTTCCAAACGAATGTATGTATCCATCTGCTCTGAAACATGACACATTTTAGAATGTAAAAATTTTATTGTTCCGTCGATCCTACTCATTAGCAGTATCTCTTCCTATATTCACACACTACAGCCGAAGTATTAACTAATCATTCTGGCTCGCTAGTCAAAACAATACTTTGTTTTGGCGAGCTACTCCCTATTAAGAGCTGCACGCATTTTTCTCGGAAAAATTCGCTTACAACATAATTTGTGACAGTAATAGATTTCTCCCAATTCCAGAAGCAATTTGTTCAATAGAGCGCTGTAGAATTATTTAAATCATAATGTGGCGGGCACTTATAAAAAATAATTACTAAGAATATAAGTATACAAAAATTCGAAGCCAAAGGATGGAAGTATACACTAAACTTAAATCTAATACTATAAACTAAAACTACATATATTTAGTCCCTTTTCTTTAACTAAAATAGTAGAAAATATATTAAAAATATTTAAAGTACTAAAAAGAATTTAAAGAATATAAAATAATAATGTTTACAAATTTGAAAGTTAGCGCGCAATCACAAGTGTCATACCATTAGCTGTTATTTGTTTACATGATAGCACGTTGTTAATCACGTGAAGATGGCCACGATCGCAGCGCCCTCTAGTGATGAATCGACCCCATTAGGATTATTTTTCAAATCATTTTTTTAATGATTATTCTTTTAACAACTAAAATTTTGTTTTGTAGTTTTGGCAACACTCGGATAGTATTATCCGGGATGTTTACAATTTTGCTTATATTTTACACACACATTGCGTATTTTCTGTAATATTAGCTTAATTTATTTCTCTTTACTAAGCGAAAATCATAATTGACTTCTGTACGCTACTTATTTTCCTGTAATTTTTATGTTTAGCTTTTTATACCATCATTTTTTCCATCGACCATTTACCTCAAATTAAAAGACGTCTCCAAAAGCCGTGATATGCATTCAATGTTTGGAAGCCGTTCCGTACATTCTGACGCAGTATTTTTTTCTTTCTCACTTGGCTACATTTTAATTTGACGAAATTGATAGATGGTTTTTTAATAAGAATGTTTTTTTCTCAATTTTTGAAAATTTAAAAATTTTTTTTTCATACTTACGTATTATTGCAACAATCGCCGACGTTCAAGGTACTCGCCAAGTTGGTAATTCCATTTTCACATGTGTTGTACGCGCGAAATTGGCAATCATGTGTTTCGTTTTATACAATGTGGCCGATAGGTTGCGATAATACGTAAGTACCTTTCATTTGATGTTACTATTGAAATACAATTGTAAAAATAAGATTTTCTGATACATCAAAATATTGAACCTTATTCTATTTTTGATTGCTTTTTAAGATTTATAACTTTGTTATAATTTTCTTAAAACAGATTCCATTAGTAATTTGTTTGCAGAATACTACAAGTTATTACGGTTTGCATTTCTCAGAGGCGTAGCTACCGCTTTATCAATTGTATCAATGATGCAGGGCCACCAAGCAACAGGAGCTCCAACAAATGTTACTACAGTCCCACTAACATGGTGCTCACATCTCAAAAAGGGCCCTAAAGGAATTTGGATACAAGGCCCACTCAGAGCTGTTTTGTAATTTCATACGTTTTTGTTTTTACCTTCTTTTTAAGTGCAGTCAATTGGCTTCAGTATGTAAAATTGCATTTCAGAAAATCGAACTAAGGTCATCACATTGAGCTGGCAAAAGCAGTGTTAAGGGTATTTTCACATCAAACTCGAATAGACATCAGTGAATGAGGACAATGCAGACAGATGGCTCAAATACATGTTGAGGAAGCAAGTGGTTGTAAGATTGTAATTTTTTTCTTCAAATTATGCTTTCGCATTGATAAAGTTATTCAGTTCTGTTTGTGTCAATTAATGTTGGTATTGTATTTCATTTTCAATTTATTTTTAAGCTCGGGATATATACAATTACAACTGTATATTCAATTATATATATATAATTAGAATTTGTGAATATTTCATGAAAAAAATACTAATTTTAATTCTGTACGCTAATGGATCTGTTTGGCGTGATTTCAAAACATCTCCACAAACAGATAGCATATCAATTAAAATCTTCCAAGTATTTTATCTTTTTCCAGTGATTCTAAATTAAATAAATAGATCATTTTAATTTTTTGGTACTTACATTTTTTTTTTCGTCAACCACTTACATAAAGTCATGACATTGCCAAATGCTGCAATATGCATTCAAAAAGGGAAAATTATTATGTGACTGTTTTTGCACAATAATAAAATTTTTGCACTTGGCTGTGAATTTTTCCACTAAATTGTTGAAATTTCTAAAAGTTGGGGCAATAACATTAGATTCGCAAAAGGATCTATTTTGTGTGATTTCAAAATTTTATTTTATGTTACTGTGAAATACAAATGGGAAAATTCAGATTATCTGATGTATATTTTATGTTTGTTTTGGTATTTACATATTATCGCAACTGTATTGACAACATTATAAAAAAGGAAGCACATGGTTGCCAATTCTCTGTGTGTGACACATAGGTATTTTCAAAACTATGTCAACCCCAATTTTCCAAGTAACTTTGTTTGGAACTATTTTTGGTGATTTTATCAAAATATTGAACTTGAATTTGTTTTTGAAATCTTTTTAACATTTAAGTTTGTTATAGGTAGCTGTGCCCAGTCACGCATTCCTGTGGCTCAGTCTGGTTAAAAAGAAAGAAAAGAGAAAGCACTTATTTCTAATATTTTTGACCGCCTTCACTTGAGGTATGACTTTTTTTTTCATAAAAAAATATGTGTGAATATACATAAACAAAACTTTTCTAAACAGATTTCATTTGTAATTTGTTAACAGAATACTCCAAGTTATTACGGTTTTTTTGTCTCCTCATGTTATGAATCTAAAATTATTTACATTATGGGGAGGTACCAAGTTTAAAATAAATTTAAAATGGCTCTTCTTGAGGTCTAAGGGTTAATTTTACAATGCTTATGGGTAGACATTTTGTGTTGCTTCATTGTCTGTGAAGATACAAAAATTGTCTGGTGTGCCTACTCCAGAACAGCTGTTGTCAACCTTCAGCACTCCATGAACCACTCAATGATAACTTTATAAATATGGCAGACCACTAAAGCTATATTTACGTCTATTTACGTTTCCATTCACCTGAAAATAAATTTCATGAAAAGCAATAACAATCCAACAATCAACAGACTGAAGTGTTTTGCCACCAATTTACTTTGGTTACCTAAGTTGACTTTCAAATTTCGTTGGAAAATCTGAAAAAATTGCTAAACTTAGAAAATTTGCTAAAAGTTTTTATTAAAGTATAATCCATAATATGTTTTTTGTTGCTCATCTTTTTTAAACTGAATCTTCACAAAAGGGTAAATAATATCTCAATTTTTCAGTGGACCATCAAAAATTTTCTCACCAATTGGTGACTTCTGCTCTGGAACACACAAAGGTACTTATGTATTAGCATCATTGTAACAAAATTGGTGCCATGCGTATTGCACCTTAATATCTAAACAACAAAGATTCTAACGTTTTTTATGAAGAAAAAAATCAGATTTGGATGGAAAATGGTGTGATTTGCATGGCGGCAATTTGGCTGCACAGTGATGATAATATTTAAGTACCCTGACAACAAATAATTTCCATGTGTGAGGCAGTCAGTATTGTATTTCCTTAGTTATAATATTCCATGGTCAGGTAGACTATTATAATTCCAATGCATCATTCAATTCTCTATTCAATGATTCAGTTCATCTTTTGGCATTTTGTTTATTTTGCAGGCAACCCAAAGACAAGTACACAGCACAAAGAACATTACATGACTCTTACTCTACAAGCCAAACGCGTAAACATCTCTCACGACTTGCAGCACCATTTATATAATTAATATTTAATTTACAACAGTCAGTGTTCAGATATAAGCCACTCTGTTTTTAAGATAGGCCCTTAAATTTGTTGATAACAATTGCTAATGCTAATTGAATAGTAAATTGCAAAAATCTTCCATCATTATCAATATCTTGTTGTAGATTTCTACTGTGAAATCCATGATTATATTTGGATTTTTCTTGCGTATTTGAATAAAAATATCTTCAACCTCTCTGCGTTGAAATTGAGCTATGTTATTTGATGCACAGTAGAAGTTAAATATTTTATTAGCATTTTTTTTATTTTCACCCTTTCTTTTTGTTCCTAGATTTTCCTTTTCTTTTAATGTTTTGAAATTTTATATGTTTTTGCTTTATCTTTTTTCTTTTTAAGTTTAGTCAGTTAGCTTCACTCCTAAAAAATAATGCCTTTCAGGAAATCAAACATAAAGTAGGGCAACGAGTGTAATTGCACATCAAATTGAGGAGGAACAGGCATCAGCAAACGAGAAAAGCATACAAAGAATGGCACAAGCACATGCTGAGGGCGCAACAGGCAGCTAAACTTGAGGATACACATTTGCGAGCCCAGCATTCATGTTTTGCAACATCAGATCTGCTCTGTTCTCAACAAAAGGAACACAGTAGGTTGCGAGTGGCTGAAAGATGTCAATCAGAAAGAGCACATCAGCTTCAAACATGATTTTGGAGTGAGCATTCACACAATGACAGTCACCCTGCATTCCGGTACAACCCAGTGGAAGATTATAGGTTGAGCCAGCATATTCTCATCAGCACAATGACTGAAGTGTATCTTTATTGCATTTCTCTGAAATTTGAGGGAGAAACAAAAGGAATGTTTTTTTGTACCGCTGGAAAAATTAAACTGTCACAACTTGGAGAACCTCCAGTGCCATTAAAAGCTTTGCTCGCCAGATATACTGTGGAATTAAAACATTCTCTATATAACATCAGGAAATACAATTCATGTTTCCAAATGATATTTGTTTGGAGAAATGTGCATTTTTGAACGCATCTCTGATTTTACAGAAATATCCATAAGCATTGTAAAACTAACCTATTGCTCTCGAGGAATCCAGAGTAGAGCCATTTAAAATTTATCTTGAAATTTGAGGTCTCCACTATAAATACAATGTCAATAAATTTAAGTTCATAACATAAAGACAAAAATAAGTTGTAATAACGCCAAGTTTTTGGTTAACAAATTACAAATGATATTGGCTAAGTAAAGTTTTGAGTATATATATTTATACATTTTTTTCAATAAAAAAAGCATACCACCAATGCAAATGTTTAAACATACTGAAAACATGTGCTTTCTTTTTAACCAGACTGAGCCACAGCAACGCGTGGCAGGGTACAGCTAGTGTATATATATAATATATATATATATATTATAATATATATAATTACATTGTGTGCAATATTGATGATAAAAGAGATGATTTTAATTTTAACATTTCTAAAGTGCCTTACTGGAATTCCAACATTTCTATATCAATTTATAGAAATATTATTTTCAATTATATTTATCGTAATAACGCATTAGTTAGTGATAAATTTAATATATATTTTAAATCTTAAAAAATACCTTTATTATAAACATTGTATGGAACACAGATACCCTCCTAAATTTATGAAAAGTTACCTAACAGTTAAATAAAAAAGTTATTAGTTGTACAGTTTATAGATAGATGGCGCCTCTAGCTAAGTAAATTAACAATATATTATATATTCTTAAAAAATAATTGTATATGGCTGGGTGGTACTTTTATTTTCTATAAATTTTAAAATAAAATATAGAGTTTTTAAATGTGTGTATATATAGTATTAATGTTTTTATCAAAATTTAATAATTTTATGCGTTACTGTTATTGTTCATAGGCCGGGAATAGGTTTGAACTCACGTGGTAAATCTTTATCTGATAGTTGTAACTTCAGTTTTAAAATATTTTAGTAATTATTACAGGCTATATTATTATCGTTTTACACTAATAGATTATGGTTTTATTTATAACTAGCTGTACCCTCTGCTACGCGTTGCTGTGGCTCAGCCTGGTTAAAAAGAAAGCACTTGTTTTCAGTATGTTTAAACATTTGCATTGGTGGTATGCTTTTTTTATTAAAAAAAAATGTATAAATATATATACTCAAAACTTTACTTAACCAATATCATTTGTAATTTGTTAACAAAATACTTGGTGTTATTACAACTTATTTTGTCTTTATGTTATAAACTTAAATTTATTGACATTGTATTTATTGTGGAGACCTCAAATTTCAAGATAAATTTTAAATGGCTCTACTCTGGATTCCTCGAGGGCAAAGGGTTAGTTTTACAATGCTTATGGATATTTCTGTTAAATCAGAGATGCGTTCAAAAATGAACATTTCTTCAAACAAATATCATTTGGAAACATGAATTGTATTTCCTGATGTTATATAGAGAATGTTTTAATTCCACAGTATATCTGGCGAGCAAAGCTTTTAATGGCACTGGAGGTTCTCCAAGTTGTGACAGTTTAATTTTTCCAGCGGTACAAAAAAACATTCCTTTTGTTTCTCCCTCAAATTTCAGAGAAATGCAATAAAGATACACTTCAGTCATTGTGCTGATGAGAATATGCTGGCTCAACCTATAATCTTCCACTGGGTTGTACTGGAATGCAGAGTGACTGTCATTGTGTGAATGCTCACTCCAAAATCATGTTTGAAGCTGAAGTGCTCTTTCTGTGTGTGATTGACATCTTTCAGCCACTAGCAACCTACTGTGTTCCTTTTGTTGAGAACAGAGCAGATCTGATGTTGCAAAACATGAATGTTGGGCTTGCAAATGTGTATCCTCAAGTTTAGCTGCCTGTTGCGCCCTCAGCATGTGCTTGTGCCATTCTTTGTCTGCTTTTCTCGTTTGCTGATGCCTGTTCCTCCTCAAATTGAGGTGCAATTAGACTCATTGCACTACTTTAAGTTTGATTTCCTGAAAGGCATATTTTTATGCAGTGAAGCTAACTGACTAAACTTAAAAAGAAAAAAGTTAAAGCAAAAACATATAAAATTTCAAAACATTAAAAGAAAAGGAAAAACTAGGAACAAAAAGAAAGGGAGAAAATAAAAAAATGCTAATGAAATACTTCTATTGTGCATCAATTAACATAGCTCAATTTCAATGCAAAGAGAGGTTGAAGATATTTTTATTCGAATATGTAAGAAAAATTCAAATATAAACATGGATTTCGCAGTAGAAATCTACAACAAAATATTGTGTGAAATTTATGTAGTGAAGCTAACTGACTGCACTTAAAAAGAAAAAGTTAAAGCAGAAACATATAAAATTTCAAAACATTAAAAAAAAAAGGAAAAAACAGGCACAAAAAGAAAGGGAGAAAATAAAAAATGCTAATAAAATATTTAACTTCTACTGTGCATCAAATAACATAGCTCAATTTCAACGCAGAGAGGTTGAAGATATTTTTATTCGGAATACGCAAGAAAAATCCAAATATAAACATGGATTTCACAGTAGAAATCTACAACAAGATATTGATAATGATGGAAGATTTTTGCAATTTACTATTCAATTATCATTAGCAATTGTTATCAACAAATTTAAGGGCCTATCTTAAAAACAGAGTGGCTTATATCTGAACACTGACTGTTGTAAATTAAATATTAATTATATAAATGGTGCAATAATTAATAAATTATTATATAAATTTTTGATGGTCCACTGAAAAATTGAGATATTATTTACCCTTTTGTGAAGATTCAGTTTAAAAAAGATGAGCAACAAAAAACATATTATGGATTATACATTAATAAAAACTTTTAGCAAATTTTCTAAGTTTAGCAATTTTTTCAGATTTTCCAACGAAATTTGAAAGTCAACTTAGGTAACCAAAGTAAATTGGTGGCAAAACACTTCAGTCTGTTGATTGTTGGATTGTTATTGCTTTTCATGAAATTTATTTTCAGGTGAATGGAAACGTTAATAGACGTAAATATAGCTTTAGTGGTCTGCCATATTTATAAAGTTATCATTGAGTGGTTCATGGAGTGCTGAAGGTTGACAACAGCTGTTCTGGAGTAGGCACACCAGACAATTTTTGTATCTTCACAGACAATGAAGCAACACAAAATGTCTACCCATAAGCATTGTAAAATTAACCCTTAGACCTCAAGAAGAGCCATTTTAAATTTATTTTAAACTTGGTACCTCCCCATAATGTAAATAATTTTAGATTCATAACATGAGGAGACAAAAAAACCGTAATAACTTGGAGTATTCTGTTAACAAATTACAAATGAAATCTGTTTAGAAAAGTTTTGTTTATGTATATTCACACATATTTTTTTATAAAAAAAAAAGTCATACCTCAAGTGAAGGCGGTCAAAAATATTAGAAATAAGTGCTTTCTCTTTTCTTTCTTTTTAACCAGACTGAGCCACAGGAATGCGTGACTGGGCACAGCTACCTATAACAAACTTAAATGTTAAAAAGATTTCAAAAACAAATTCAAGTTCAATATTTTGATAAAATCACCAAAAATAGTTCCAAACAAAGTTACTTGGAAAATTGGGGTTGACATAGTTTTGAAAATACCTATGTGTCACACACAGAGAATTGGCAACCATGTGCTTCCTTTTTTATAATGTTGTCAATACAGTTGCGATAATATGTAAATACCAAAACAAACATAAAATATACATCAGATAATCTGAATTTTCCCATTTGTATTTCACAGTAACATAAAATAAAATTTTGAAATCACACAAAATAGATCCTTTTGCGAATCTAATGTTATTGCCCCAACTTTTAGAAATTTCAACAATTTAGTGGAAAAATTCACAGCCAAGTGCAAAATTTTTATTATTGTGCAAAAACAGTCACATAATAATTTTCCCTTTTTGAATGCATATTGCAGCATTTGGCAATGTCTTATGACTTTATGTAAATGGTTGACGGAAAAAAAAATGTAAGTACCAAAAAATAAAATGATCTATTTATTTAATTTAGAATCACTGGAAAAAGATAAAATACTTGGAAGATTTTAATTGATATGCTATCTGTTTGTGGAGATGTTTTGAAATCACGCCAAACAGATCCATTAGCGTACAGAATTAAAATTAGTATTTTTTTCATGAAATATACACAAATTTGATTTATATATATATAATTGAATATACAGTTGTAATTGTATATATCCCGAGCTTAAAAATAAATTGAAAATGAAATACAATACCAACATTAATTGACACAAACAGAACTGAATAACTTTATCAATGCGAAAGCATAATTTGAAGAAAAAAATTACAATCTTACAACCACTTGCTTCCTCAACATGTATTTGAGCCATCTGTCTGCATTGTCTTCGTTCACTGATGTCTATTCGAATTTGATGGGCAATTACCCTTAACACTGCTTTTGCCAGCTCAATGTGATGACCTTAGTTTGATTTTCTGAAATGCAATTTTACATAGTGAAGCCAATTGACTGCACTTAAAAAGAAGGTAAAAACAAAAACGTATGAAATTACAAAACAGCTCTGAGTGGGCCTTGTATCCAAATTCCTTTGGGGCCCTTTTTGAGATGTGAGCACCATGTTAGTGGGACTGTAGTAACATTTGCTGGGGCTCCTGTTGCTTGGTGGCCCTGCATCATTGATACAATTGATAAAGCGGTAGCTACGTCTCTGACAAAAGCAAACCGTAATAACTTGTAGTATTCTGCAAACAAATTACTAATGGAATCTGTTTTAAGAAAATTATAACAAAGTTATAAATCTTAAAAAGCAATCAAAAACAGAATAAGGTTCAATATTTTGATGTATCAGAAAATCTTATTTTTACAATTGTATTTCAATAGTAACATCAAATGAAAGGTACTTACGTATTATCGCAACCTATCGGCCACATTGTATAAAACGAAGCACATGATTGCCAATTTCGCGCGTACAACACATGTGAAAATGGAATTACCAATTTGGCGAGTACCTTGAACGTCGGCAATTGTTGCAATAATACGTAAGTATCAAAAAAAAAAAAATTTAAATTTTCGAAAATGGAGAAAAAAACATTCTTATTAAAAAACCATCTATCAATTTCGTCAAATTAGAATGTCGCCAAGTGAGAAAAAAAAATACTGCGTCAGAATGTACGGAACGGCTTCCAAACATTGAATGCATATCACGGCTTTTGGAGACGTCTTTTAATTTGAGGTAAATGGTCGATGGAAAAAATGATGGTATAAAAAGCTAAACATAAAAATTACAGGAAAATAAGTAGCGTACAGAAGTCAATTATGATTTTCGCTTAGTAAAGAGAAATAAATTAAGCTTAATATTACAGAAAAAACGCAATGTAAAATATAAGCAAAATTGTAAACATCCCGGATAATACTATCCGAGTGTTGCCAAAACTACAAAACAAAATTTTAGTTGTTAAAAGAATAATCATGGAAAAAATGATTTATTTGGAAAATAATCCTAATTAAGTATCAAAGAACAAAAAAATGGATAAATATTTAAATCGCTAATCATAATTATAAAAAAATATGTAATAATTCCGAAAAAAATGTGCGTAGAGTATAAATTTCCGCATTCAGAGAGAAACTTGACGTCATAACACCAAAAAATCACTAAAAATTAAATTTCAAAACATTTAGAGTGAAATACGGAATAATAATTACATAAGAACCCGTCCAGATACAAGTGCAACCTTTTGTCAAATTTTCAGAGGAAATGCTCCAGTAGTTTCGGAGATCAGTGGCTTTGAACAAACACACATTATATTTTTATTTATATAGATAAATAATAGTTAAACTTCTCTAAAAATTCCTTGCTTTTCCCAAAGCACAGAGTATTGGCAAATTCAGGTGAAGGTTGGCTGGCTGAAAAACATTATTTAAGGGAACCGGGACGTCCTCGATGAAGCAAAACGAGCAAAATTTGGCTTTACGGAAGAACATTATTTTCAAAAACAGAAAGACTTCATAAATAAAAAAATTATGTCATACAACCTATATACTTTTCTTAATATACTACAACATAATATTATTAAATTTTAAAAATATTTTAAGAAATATAAGGATTCGAAAAAGTACACACCAAAAGGAACTTTCGGATACATGGTGTTCATTAGGTACATGTATCTTTATTTTTATAACATATAACACCACAAAACATGCTGTTTTAGTTACAAAATTGTACATTTATTTAAATGCAATAAATATTTTTATACTATCTGGTTCAGAATTTTTTTAAAAAAATTTTGAATTATGACTTTTTGAAATTTTGATAAAAATGTCATTTTTTTTTTTACAAATTCAACAATAAAAGTAAAAATACAAACATTTCAGGAAGGAAATTAGAAGCATTAAATGCATTATCATGATACAAAAGTTCATACCAAGTTTCAAAAAAATATAATAAATAGATTTTTCTACACATGTACCTAAAAACTGAAAAAACACGTTTTGAGAAAAATGGAAAAAACTAAATAAAATGGTACACTTACCTAAAATTTGACTTTTAGAACATTCCAGCACTGTACTCATCTTGCATAGACTCTTCTAAGGCATCCTGCTTCCTTTTAATTTGCCTTTTAGTTGTCCTGGCTTCTTTGGTAGCTTTTTGGATACTCATCTCGGCTTCACAAATTCTGACGTAGTCAATTTTACGAAGGCCTTCACAAGTATTGATACCTGGATTTATTTGCAGTGCTTTTAATACTTCTGTTCTTGCGTATGCACCTTCATTGAAACATATAACTGCGTCCATAACACCCATTTGCAAAGTTTTTTTGCTCACAAATGTGTTTTTTGGCACACGATTCCACACACAGTTATTAAAGCTTTCGTTGGGGTTTTGAGTTCGGCCATGCAGACATTTTAATAAAAGTTCTTTCGCAGTTAAATCTCTAAATATTTTTTTAATTTTAAGAAGAACTGCTTCTGGGAGGGAATGTTTGTGGGTGTACTTTTCACCAGATACAAGGCTTTTGTTGTACCCGCACCAACTTTCTTCTCCCATAGGGCACAAACCATGTTGTGGATTTTTATCTGTCGACAGTTTATGGAAATATATTGCCCAGATGGATTTGGACATATCTGCGACTGATTTCCCAACATTTCTTCTTATGGCTAGGCCATAGTATTTTTGCAGCAAAAGAATTTCTGTATCTGTCAGCCTTCCTCGTCCAGATATTGCTTTATTGTCTGACAGCTTGGTGGATTTTAAACTGTTCTTTAGAGCTCTCAGTCTTGATCCCATCTTTTTTTGGACGTGGCCGATGCACTCCAATTTTTCAATCGGAACATCATCACCGTATATGTTGGACTCTTGAACCCCTTCGAATCTCCATCTCCAAGGTACTGAACATACCGAACATCGTAATTTGGTACTGAGCGATTGAAAATCCACAATGCTCCTTCACTCTCCATTCCCGCACTAAATCCATGATAGTTTGCCTGGCAATTATCACAGGTTTTGTTTTTGTTCTTACATTCAAAACAATATTTTGACAGGCACTCAAAATCAACAACTTTTCCGTTATCGAGAGAAGTTGCTGTTACAACGCCATTTTTTGACGTGTGTCCTCTTTTTTGCCAGGTCCCATCAAGAGCAATTGCTACGTCCTTATTGTTTTCGTTTGCAATAACAGCTTCATTAACGCTGCTAACCATTGAACGTGATGAAGCAGTTTCCAACGCATTAAAAATTGGCGTATACAGTCTTTCAAATTTAGCTGGAGGAGGAGGCAAGTTCATCAGCGCACAAAATGTCTGAGCTGCACTTTTTCCAATTCCAGTGCATCTCATACCATAAACAAACCTCAAATTTACTTCATATCCTGCTGGCACAGAATTTGAAGTCATTGAGCCATGACTAGAGCCACAATACTTGCAAGTTGCTGATATACTGCTAGCAAGTCCTTTGCGACTACTTTTATTTTCAGTAACATCAAAGCAGAAAGATCTATCACAATATCTGCATTTTGCAATATTGTTGAAAATATCATTAAGCATATTTAAGTCAATAATAACAAACCTGATTTGAGATTCAGCTGAAAAGTTATCTTCATAGTCAAAATATCCTTTACTCTTCTCAATCTTTTTTTTGGAAGAGCTGACATCACATTTTTCACTCACTACACATACTGAAGTTTTTTTACGAATAAGACGACGTTTCTGATGTCCAAATTTCTTTGTTTGAGGCATAGCAAATATTTAAAATACTTACAAATCACAAACAAACAGAAAGTAAACAAGAAAAAGTCAATAAGCAGTGAAAATATGATGTTCGTAACTCACGTGTTTGTATCTCAAGCAAAGGAAAACAACATTCTTCAAATTTCGCACAGCTTGTGTTATAAACAAGATTGAGTTGAGTAGTTATATTCCTTCTCAAACCACAAGAATAAAATAAATATATCCAGATTAAGTGATATTAAAATACCAATCTACAATCTACATAAAAGCATGTTTCGGTTACTGAAAGATGGGCGTGGCAGTTGATGTACGATAACGTAAACAACAGGTGTGGCAGCTGTTGTTTACATTTTAAAACCGCAATTACTCAGATATTAAGCTTTAAACCTATACATGTTATACATTTTTGGAATCAGCATTAACTCTACTTTTTTTTAAGATGAAAATTGAAAAATCGATTTTTTGAAGGTTTATCACGTCTCGGTTCCCTTAAACCTGCAATCCTAGTTCCTAAAGTCAGGAATTTGCTCAAGTATTTCTGTGGCTAAATCTATTTTATCATGACTATAGTTATCTTAGGTATATAACTATTTTTTGTATATTTTTGTAATATATATATATAATATATGAATGATTTCTATATAATATATAAATGATATATATATATAATATAAATGATATGTATTATATATCTATATTATATATAATATATAAATATATATATATATATGTGTATATATATATAATTTATATATATATGTATATATAAATATATATGTATATATATAATTTATATTATCACTTGGGGGTCGATTTCAACGAAAACATTTTGTAGCGGATCTCTACCCTTTGAGAGGAATCTGCTCAGCAAATTTCAAGAGTGTGTGTTTAATAGTTTAAAAATCTGAATAAATATTTATATCTCCCCTTAACCCCCCGCAACATCCCCTTGGGGGTCAATTTTCCCCAAACCCATTTTGTAGCGGATTTTACTCCATGAAAAAAACATGTCTACCAATTTTCTAGCAGTTAGATATGATAATTTAAAAACGGAAATTTTTATCTATTACGCCCTTAATCGACCGCAGCGCCACTTGGGGGGCTATTTTCACAAAATCCATCTTGTAATTGATCTCTACTATATGAAAGGAATCTATTTATCAAATTAAAGTATTGTGCGTCTAATAGTTTAAAAATTGAAATAATTATCTAAAACGCCCGCTAAGCCCCGCAACGCCACTTGGGGGTCGATTTTCACCAAACACATTTTGTAGCGGATCTCTACTCTATGAAAGGGATCTACTTACCCAATTTCAAGATTGTGCGTCGAGTAGTTTAAAATTGGAAACAATTATTTATGACGCCCCATAACGCCCCTTGTGGTTCGAATTTTGCAAAAATTCTGTTCTTAGCTGATCTCTACTCCATGAAAGGAACATGTCTACCAAATTTCAAGTCTGTAGTATGAACAGTTCCGGAGATATCGTTATTAGTCAGTCAGTGAGTCGCTTTTCTCCTTTATATATATAGATGTAAAATAAGAGAAAAGGAGAAAACAGGTAAGTTTTAATAATATTAAAACGTCAATTTTTTTTTTTCGCACGAACTGCTAAAGGGAGGGAGGGAATACTTCTGAAAACACAAAAATTTCGAATTTAACTCTAAGAAATCTTTATTTACTGTAAAAATTTTCTAAAGAGCAAATTTTCTCACAAAATAAACACACATTACGTTGAAATCCAACTCCCAACCAACTGACCATCTCAGATTTCTTTCCAAGGAAATGGAACATTAATAACCCTTTGAAATTTATGTACGATCAAATTAACAATAAAAGGCGACGGAAATCCCCAATTATCCACCCTTAAGCATATGGAAGTGAAAACTCCATAGCAATATTCTCTTTTCGGTTGATTACATAATTTAACATGGGTGATAAAACAATTGATGTTATAATCACAATTTTTTCAATTTATGTAGTTATCCGTCTCTAACGGTTCAAAGTCCATGTCCAATAGATCATAATCTTTCACAAATATATCACAACTCTCAAAATTCTCTCCATCCATTTAAAGCACACATTATTCACTTATTTGTTCCAAATACCTCCTTTGCCTTGGCATTTTATACGTCGTTTTTTAAATTTAATACACAAGAAAATAAAATGATATTTATTTTCTTAGCCAAGGCTTGTACACAAACGTTTGAAAGTTAAATATTTCAAAATCAGTTTTTTCATGTCTCCACTATGTATAATATAACGCGAAACACCAATTCCATAAATGTTCGTTTAATATAACGCGAAACGCCAATTCCATAAATGTTCGTTTAATATAACGCGAATTCATAAAAATGTTCGTTTAATATAAGGCGAATTCCTATAAATGTTCGTTGTCTCGTGGGTTACCTAAAACACAATCGACATTTTCTTGGAAACATTCCAATAGACGTTGCTCATGGTAGATTTGGCCAGGAAAAACAAAAAATACATATTTGCCTAGTTATCAAAATCCTTCTATAGGAGCAAGTAAAAATTGTTGATTTTAACTATGCCCGAGAATTATTTCAATGCAACTATGAATAAAGCAGTAAAAATGATCAAAGAATATGACGTTTTACAATTTATTTTTAGATTTACAAACCAGATTATTAAGAAAATGGACTTATTAAAAGTCTTATTTTGATTTGCGGAGCTCGCATTCTGATAACTAGGCAGACGATATATTATAGAAAAATTGGTTCAGAAACACCTTGATTGAAGTCTAGTAGTTCTTTCTAGTTCTAATAAATTTAATGTTAAATAAAAAAAATTGTCACTGCCTTGTATTTCTTCAGATATAAGATAGAGTGTCAAACAATTTTCTCGAGACTCTTGGTTTCTTTTTTTACAATTTCCAATCACTCCCTTTATTCTAAATATATTGGGGTTTTTGGGAAGATATCGATTGCAAGCTATAATTGATATTGTAACTCATTTCACTTTATACACATAAATGCATGGTAATATTCAAAACATAATTAAATAGAAGATTGATGGGAATATACTGATGATGCAATATTTCCTCACAGCTCCTAACTCACGCCGATACTATTTCAAATACTGCCACAACTTACCTAGCTTTTACCGGTGGCTCCCAATACTTGCAAAACAAATTCTGCCCTTTAGTATTGACGATGGACGTGGAGTACGTTTTGATGTTTAAGAAACTGTCGCCGAATGGAGCCATGATTAGCAGAACGTCTCCGCAACGAACGCTCACAAGTTGAATGCCTGTCGGAGTACCAGCTTCTTAACGAACGAACGGTAGAACATGAGTCAACAGAAGATTCGTGCGTATTTATGTGCTGCTGACTTTCGAGGCGACCAATCAGAGAACTCAGGGTCCTAGACGGAAGTGACGTCTAGATTTGGCGCTGCTCGAAATTTGAGGTGTGGATCGAGACAGCGCTATATGCACTCAGTTTTTTGTAATACAATGCTAGCGCCATCTGTTATGTAATATGGAAACTAGAACAACTGAATAGTCGTATACTATTTTTGTATTGCTGTATTAGTCGAATGATTTTTGCTGAATATCTTATTACATTTTATTTACATTTTGGATAACTTTTACATTTAATTTCTTGTTATTTTTTGCATTATTTTATTAATTGTTTTATCTTTCTTGTTATTTTTTGTTTTATTTTATTAATTGTTTTATTATCTTTCTTGTTATTTTTTGCTTTATTGTAGTAATTGTTTTATTATCTTTCTTGTTATTTTAATTAGTTAATTTGTTTTTTAATTTTCTGTAATCAACTTTTTTATACTTATTTTTTTCTTAAATGGAGACTGAAATGAAAGTACATAACAGAGACTTAATCTGCTCATTTTGCATAAAACAAAAACTTATAATGCCCGTAACTTTTAATATGTTATTTTCCAACTATTTCTATATTAAAATACTATTTTAATTAAACATGACTGAAAATAATTTTTTTTTTAAATTCAGCATATAATTTTGCAAAATATTGATAGCATTTGTTTTGACAAGATTACTTAGCTTAAGGTGGACTTCTAAATGTACTGAAAAGGTCAGGGTACTTTAACTTAATGAAATCACATTATTTGGATATGAAACTTTTGCTGAGAACGTAAATTACTCATATAAATCGACCTTGAAATGTAAAAATGTCAGAAAGGGTCTAGAAAATTTTTGAATTACGAAAAATACATATATCTTTGCTTCCAAAATGCTCGGACGCCATGTTTGGCAAGCTTTATTATAATGACTGCAGATGGCGCCACGTGTATGCAATCTACGTACAAAACTTTTAAAACATTACTTTAGAAGAAAATTGAGCATAAACTGCTTAAATACACATTAAGAATACTTTATTTTATGAAAAAGAATATTTTGCTACATGAATAATGATTTTAATCACTTCAGAAACACTAATTCTGCTTTTTTTATTTGAAAGGGGGAGGGGTAAGAGAATTAAAGTAACCCTAGACTACGTCATGAGATCACGTCATTGTTGGGGAGGGGACCCTCTTCGTTGGAATGAAAGAAGGAAGTTCTGACAATTTGTTTCCAAGATGAAACGGTCAAGTGACCTTGAGATAAGGTTGATGAGGGTGGGGGAAACACATGAACAGGATAGCTGTTGATTTCAGGGAGAGGCGATTGGAATCTATTTTGGGACTGAAAAAAGGGGGTTATTGTGGGGTGTATACTTTCTTAGTGAGTGAAACATTTGTAGAATTGTCATTTCAACCAGACTGAAAGCTAATTTCTGCAGGGAGTGGTTAATGGATGCTTATGCACCGGGGCCCTAAAATAATCAAGAATTAAAAAAATATACTCTTGCATATGAAAACTTTACAATACTCCTATTGATGTCAATATGGCGAGATGTAAAATTTATCGTAAACATTATTATTATGGATATCTAAAATTCGACAATCTTCAAAATAATTCTTGATGTTACGAAAGTTTAGTTTTTGTTATTCGATTTGGGAAGCTCCCAAGAATCCCTACCTCAACTGGACTTTTTAAAAGGTATAATTTAGAAGTGGACTTATATTAATAAAGTAGCGAAATTTTTATGAAGAAGCCTGGTTGTTATTTCAATAGTAACTCTAAAAATAATGTGAATGTTTCAAAAATCTTAATTCAGGCTCTGTAAAGAAAAATCCTAACTATATATACATAGAAAAAATATTACATAGAAGTATTTTCAATGAAAAGAGAATGTTTTGAAAATGTAATTTTTCTTCATGTTTTTGCTATAAAATTACATTTAAACAGTTTTAATGTAATGGAATATAATGGAAAATTCTAATCGAACTGTTAAGTAATTACTACTCTGTGCTAATGGATCACATAAGCAGAATAAAAAATTCGTAAAACGGAGAATTATGCACAGATCTCAAAAATAAGTTATTTTTGTATTTGGAAAGGAAGTCCTTTCCGAAATTAAAGCAGCTACGTACAAATGGACTGCACTCTTAAAATTTCCCATTAGGAAAAAAATTCAATCAATATTAGATATGTAAATTTTGAAGATAAAAGATTAACTATAAATGAGAATTTTTACAGGGTTTATTAAAGTAATTTATGTGCCTGGAGCAGGATTAGCAAAAGAGAGAGAGAGAGATTAGTGTCGCTCTATAAAGCAACAAGAGGGCTTTTGATCACAGACCTCGTAATGTTCAACCTCGGTCGAGTAACGAGAATGACACCTGAGCTGGCATCCCTCTTTCCTAACTACCACATAATTGGGAGGAATGGCCTCATCTACACGGAGGGTCTTTAGTGGCAACAGGATTTGAGCCCATGACACTCCAGACATGAACTCGTGACCATAACCACTAAGCTACTGCGCCCACCAGGAATAGCAAAAATTCTATTGAAAAGGTTAAGGGAGTCTGATAACCAATCAGTTTTTAATATATTTGAAGTTTTCTGAGAGTTGACAATCTCAATATTCGACAGTTTAGAGAGAGTGATTAGTTTAGCAATCATTTTAAAGCATTTTTCCATTCTTAAAAGTTTACTTAAAAACTGGAAGGAGGTACCGCCCCCTCCCTTATCTGCCTAATCGCGGACCAACTCCCATTGTACAAATTATGCAACTCTATCACAGCTCAAATTGTAAAACTGTAATTTCCTTGTATTATGTAGTTCATACGGTTTTTTCTTCATAATTGGCTGTAAAATTTGTAACACATCGTCACGTTTAACTATTTTTGCACGTTCATGCAAAGCCTCCCTATCATAAATGTAAATTTGTCCAAACTGTGACTTTGCTCCATTCTGTAAAAAAGATATAGTTTCTTTTGTTAACTTCACTTAAAAAAAACCTTGAAATAAATTTTTTACAGCATCATGAAATTTTTTTTGTATATAAAGAGAGATATTTGGGAGAATAATCGTTTCGTTCAGTGAAATGGCTATTAACTCTTACTTTTACTACTAAAATCGTTTCTGTTCAGTTATGTTTCGAGGTTTTTAATTTTTAAAGAGCAATATTTGTGTTTTTACACATAGTTAAAAACCTTAGAAGCTTTTTTTGCTTTCATTAATTTTTTCCTATTGAGAAATTGCCGGGCTCAAAACATTCTTGTGTTACTAAAAGACAATATTTCGAAGAGGTGGAATACTACTGAAAATTATATGACTTAAAATCAGCCTTTTTTCAGCTGATACTACAATGAGACTTTATTGAGTTCAAGTATTCCGTATACACAAATATAACTGAATTTATCTATGATATTACAAAATGTATTATAACACTATAGTAAAATAATTTCAAGTCATGTAATAAAAATCAAACTTTTTAAATTGCACCGACTTAAAACTGAGAAAAAATTAGATGTTATACGTACAAACCTGGGGGTTTCTAATTTCAGTTTGTATCATTATTATTTTTATAAGTGTTTCAAAACTTTTTTGAAAGCATCATGATAAGATTAGGCTGAGTAATCTCTGTCATCGTATATATATAACAAATGCTATCAATTTTATGTAAAACATATTTTAAATATAAAAAAAAATATATCCTCATATAACATATTTAATTAAAGTAGTGTTTTGATACAGTGTACATAATTCGGATAAAAACATTTTTTTTTTAATTAGATCTTTAGAGGCATTATTAATTTTTGTTTTATGCCTTTAGAAACTAACTGTGTTTTTCTCAGACTTTTCAATTTTGAGGATATATTTCTCCCAAGGATTTTTTCTGTTCAAGATAATATTGAAAAATTTTTGTAGAATTTTTATATATATATGTTCTTTAAAAGTTAGTATGGATTTCGGTCTGAGAGCACTAGTTATTTTTTCTAAAAATCTTAAATTAATAGTTTTAAAAAATTTGATATATTTTCCATAGCTGTAAAAATAATTATTAAAATTCAACAAGGAATTTTTAGTAGGGAATATTAGTTTGAAATGTTCAAATCCATACTAACTTTTGTTCTCAATAATCTTAAGAAACAGAAATCACTGAAAATAACTAAAAAACTTTAAAAATTGAGTATTTTACAAGAAAAATTTGTAATTTTTAAAATTAAGACCGGTAAAAAATTTTTTATTTGAAGAATAAATTTAATAATATAATCTAAAAAGAAAACACAAATTACTTTCAATATTACTGTCTTTAAAACGGGCACTGTGTAGCCTTAACATCACTACTCAAACTAGTAACATATTTAAAGCAATCCGTTATTTTTTCAAGAGCGTACCATGCCCAACCATAGATATAAAGATGAAGGAGAAAAAAAAAACGGAATTTAAAAATTGCTACAAAACACACACACACACACATATATATATATATATATACTAACCGTTACCCGCCCGCTTCGCTGGGTATTTCATGACGTTTTATAAATATATACTGTTTATATATATATATATATATATATATACCTGTAACTCTCGACTCTTGATATAAAAAAAGAACAGGACTTCTAATTTGTATTTTCTAAAAATTTTAAAAATTGAAGTATAGAAGGATGTTTGTACCTTCGTACCCTATAACCAAGTGGATTTCCGCGTAACCAATTTTTGGTGGAACTCTACTCCATAAGCATGCAAGACAAATTTTAAGTCTAAGTCTAATAGAGTAAAAACGAAGTTTTTATTATCAATTCCTACCGTAATTCCGTTGAGAAACGTTCTCCAATATAACCGTTCTTAACGGATTTCAATTTAACAAATGGAAAATGCAAGCCAAATTCCACTATTATAGACCTTGTATTTCGAAAAAAGGAAATTTTTTTGTGTCAATACACCCCAGTAACCCCATGCTCCCCCAGGAGTTGATTTCCTAAAATACATTCTTAGTAGATCCCTGTTCAACAAAAGAAACATGCTTAACCAATTTCAAGTATGTGGGTCTAACAATTCAAAAACGGGATTTTTCCCCATAATTCCCCGTGACCTCTCGCAACCCTCCTTGGGGTTTATTTTCGTTTTAATGGAACTCTGTTCCATGAAAGGAACATGCCCACCAATTTTCAAGCAGGTAGGTATAATAGTTTAAAAAACGGAAATACTTATATCCATTACGCCCCTTAATCCCCCGAAATGAAACTTGTGGTTTAATTTTCGCGAAATCCATTTTGTAGCGGTTCTCTACTCTGCGAAAGGAATCTTTTACCAAATTTCAAGACTGTACGTCTAATAGTTTAAAAACCAATTTTCATATCTGTAGGTTGAATAGTTCCGGAGATATCGTGATTAGTCAGTCAGTCAGTGAGTCGCTTTTCTCCTTTATATATATAGATAGATATATAACCCAAATTTGCTGGTCTTAATTCAGTAACAGCTTTAGAAATCATAATAGGTATCCTTTTTAGTCAATTGACTTTTTTGGTTTCTTCCATTTTTATTACACTATATATATATATTCATATATACACGTATATATATATATATATATTCACATATACACGTATATATATATATATATATATCGTCTCCCTCCACTACTTCTCTCTACAAAAATAAAACTTCGGAAATTATATTTTTCTTCAAGTCCCAACTGAAGATATACTAAATTTTTCTTCAAAAAATTTAAAATCCCTTCCCTCTTCTTAGCCTGATGGACTTTATTTTTGATATCCAAGACAACAATCATAAGCATGCTCGTGAATTCACTGAGGAACTTCCTTTGTAAATCATGAGTCTTATTAAGATAATTTCATGAAAAAATTGATAGCAACATCAGATTTCAAAAGCGCACTACTGTTCTCCACACCCCTCCTCTGGGGAATTTAAGCATCGCAATCGTGTCACTAGAAAAGAAGATCAAAGCAGTAAAAATTCAAAATAAAAGTGCCGATCACAAAAATGCACCGATTTTATCTCCGCTTATAATCGGCCACACTAAAAATAACATTATGAGAGTACAAACGCAGACTATATACAATAAATATTCTGAAAACGTTGCACGTAGGAAATAAAAAAAGGAAGCTTAGCTTGAAAATTAATTCAATGAATATAATAATTTAATTGAAGGCTGTGAAATTTGTGTCACATTTTCATGAGTATTGAAAACACTGGCGGAGCTGCTCTCTGTATCATCTTTGAGGGCCCTCTCTAAGGCCACCCCCGCGATTTTTTGCTTACACGTTTGGGTGCCCGCCCTCAAAGCTTGGGGCCCCGTATCATTGATATGCGGTAACTATGCCCCTGATTGGAAATAGCATTAATTTGTAAAACAAGAAATGGAATGCTGTTAAAAAAGGACTGACAAAAAAGTGCTCTAGTTAATAATTTTCTAAGAAAAATGACATTTTCTTTTTGAAGATTCAAATCGAAACTTTATTTCCATAATAAGCATCCTTCTATGACAATTTCAAATACAATTTGTATCTAAGAGATATGAGCAGAAAGAAACTTATTAAAATGTAGCATATTTCTATCAAACAAAGAGAATTAGATCGATAAATAAATAAAGGTAACAAAGATAAATAAAACAAATATATCCCCTAAAATTCGAAAAAAAAAATACTTTTTCTAAATTTCAAATAAAGATCTACCAAATTCTTCGTCGAAAAATTAAAACCCCCACCCATATTTCGTTTCCCTTCTTATTCTTATGGGCATTGTTTATGATACCTAAGACAATGTAGACGTATTTGTCAAGAGACAATTTGAACATTATTTTCCTAAAAATCCGGAGCCTTATAACGATGATTTTATAGAAAAGTTGAAATTAATTACATGATTTCTAAACTACAATACCAATTTCCACAAAAGGATAAATGTCATCCGAAACTAGGAAACAGTAAAATTCTACAATAGAATTACCTCAAAAATGTTGTACTCAAAGGCCTACCCTGAAATACAATAATTCATGTGACAAAATATCAAGTGCATTACACTCAATTATTTTCCATATGAATGGGAAAAACTCACATAATAATTATACCCAAATTAAGCAAATATATCCTATGTTTTCCGACAAATCTAGACTGATTAGCCTCATCATTTCTGCAGAAAAATGTATTTTTGAGTAGATTCCAGAACTATATATACTTAGAAATGCAATGCGCATTTTGATACCTATCCACTAGCACGGCTTTCAAAAAAAAAATGTCTCCGCACCCAATTTTGTGCGGCAGTGACAGAACCTTATTCAAACGTTGAAACTATTTTGTAGAAAACTCTTTCCTTCTTTCCTCACCCCCCTACCCGTTTTCTGACACGTTTTTCCTCTCTTCGATCTGGTTCTTCAAAGAGCGCATGCGCTCTCATACCGACTACATCTGTCAATCATTTCTGAACCACACCCCGTTGCTATAGTAAGGATAGGTTTCCAGAAAACAAAAGTTATCTTTATGACGTCATCCGAGTTGCAAACAACGCCATCTGTTGGATAAAGCAGATTTGTGAAATTTCGAAGACGCTCTTAATCATTTAACTATTGGTATAAATATGTAATTAAAATATAATATCCTGGTGATTATATTTGATTTCAATGTATTGTAATGTGTATGTTGAAAAAAAATAGCCTAAATGTTGCATTAATATAATATTAATAATGTACATTATATTATATAGAGAAAGTTATTCTTAAAAGGTACTTTTAAAAAACTACTTGATAAGTTGGCATATCACTTAATTATTTTGAAAAAAGAATAGAATTTAAATCTAGTTGAATTAATTTACATGTTATGTAAAAATTTAGGTTATTTTCCTAATATTTTATGCTTTAATTTTTCTTCACGGAGAGCAAAAGTGTAGATATTTTAATGAAAGTTACAAAATCCAATATATTTGGCTTTTTCAATCATATTTATTTTATAATACAATAAATTATTTTTTATTGACTAAATTTATTGCAGATTAAACTGAGGTTTAAAAATAATCATGAGATATATGCACAAAAATAAATAATATTTTGAACAACAGATGGCGCTTGCAGTGCATTAAAGAAAACTGAGTGCATATAGCACTGTCTTGATCCACTCCTGAAATTTGAAAGGATTTTGAAAAGGGATCGTTATCGCTCTTGCTGATGCTTTATGACAAGGTAGGGCTTTCCGGAAATGTGTTTCCCTTTTTTATAGATAGGATCTTCTTTTCTGCATACTGGACCTCATCCAAAATGAATGACATATTTTGAAAGCCAAGTGTAATGTAAAATGAAAAAATTTTGTTAAAGCAATGAAATAGCTCGGATGATACACTATCTGGCCAAAACAATCCGGACACCCCTTAAAAAAGTGGTTCTGCGCTATTTGATACGTAACTGAAAGCTATAAAAATGTTGGTAGTGGTTTGTCAGATTGTATTTATGCTTTTGTGAGGCAATGAGTAAGTCAAAGGAGCTTAGTGAGTTTGATCGTGGCAGTATAGTGGGATGCCACCTTTGTGGGGAATCAGTTCGTGAGATTTCGGGCATTCTACAGAAGCCTAAATCTACTGTGAGTGATGTAATTGTGAAGTGGAAACGTTGAGGCAGAGTGAAACGGCAGAAAAACGAACCAGTAGGCCGAAAATACTTGGTGATCGCAGCCGCAGAACTCTGAAAAGGGTAGTGAAACAAAATCGCAAGCCCTCGTTGGTGGAAATTTCTCAGGAGCTCCAAAATTCATCAGGAGTGTTAGCAGCAGGACTGTCCGTCGAGAGATAAAAAACTTGGGATTCCCTGGTCGTGCAGCCGCTTACAAGCCAAACATCACTTCACAGAATGCGAAGCATCGATTGCAATGGTGTAGAGATCACCGTCATTGGACTGTGTACATGTGGAAAACTGTTCTTTGGAGTGATGAATCTCGCTTTACAGTCTGGCAGTCGGGTGGACGCGTCTGGGTTTGGCAGATGCCCGGCAAACGTTTCTTTAGTGACTGCATTGTGCCGACTGTTAAGTTTGGTGGTGGAAGCATAATGGTGTGGGGATGTTTCTCGTAGTTTGGCCTGGTTCCGTTAGTTCCTGTGATTGGAAACATGAACTCTGAGATGTATGTGGACATTCTGGGCAATGCTGCACTCCCAACTCTATGGCAATATTTCGGAGAAGGCCCATTCTCTTCCAGCAGGATAACTGCTCCATTCACACATCGAGGCTTGCACAGACGTGGTTTGACGAAATGGGTGTTCAAAAACTGTACTGGCTTTCTCAAAGTCCCGATCTAAATCCCATAGAACACCTTTGGGACGAATTAGAGCGCAGATTACGAAGCCAGCCAAATCGACCATCTTCACTGCAAGCACTCACTTTAGCTGTGATGGACGCCTGAAAGGCAATTCCTATGGTCACCTATCAAAAATTGGTGGAAAGTCTTCCCAAACGTGTGCAGGCTGTCATCCATGCAAAAGGGGGACCAACATCATATTAATATGTGCCTCAGAATGCTCTAAGTCCATATCACTGGGTGTCCGGATACTTTTGGCCAGATAGTGTATAATTTTGAACTCATCTCGTGTATTTTCACCAAAGCCACACGAGGGCTAATTTTGAAACCATTCAATCACCAACTTTAAGCCTTACACGGCAACCAGAAATATTTTAAATTTTGTAATTATCTCCAATTAGATGCAATGGATTCAAATACAGGAAAATTTACTGCGCAATATCAATTATATTAAAAAAGAAAACTATTTAATAGTATTAAGTAACTTAATATAACAATAATAGAAACAAAAATTACAATTCTATTAATTTTATTATAAAATGTTCTCTAAAACTTGAAAACACAAATTATGGTGGTTTTTATTCTCCGTTATTTTCATCTGATATCTAGCAATCGGGAATTTCCTGAAAACCCTTTAAAAGAATTTTCCCAGTGAAGGCACTGCCCCTTGTAACCTTCTTCTCCTCTTTTGAAAGTCACATGATTTAAAAAAATTGCTGATGCCGTTAAAAAGAAGAAAATTCAGTGAATCGAGTGAAACTTAGCCTTGACATTAGAATATGCCTCGAAAATTTCGTTGATTGATTCCATTGATGCTGTTTTTTAACTGAAACAACAAGATATAGTGTTTTATTTTTTATTAACTTCCATTTTGAAACTACAGAAAATCTCTTGGTGATGGATCTGTCAATTTTGAATTACGATTAAATGTCACCCACCCTTCAAGCTTCCATACCACGTCAACGTCAAGGACTTTGGAACTCGACAGGTTTAACGACAGGATAATTCTACACTGTGGGTCTTGAGTGTCACTAGAACTCGAACCAATGGCTCAACAATGCCGACCACGAGTTCGCGACTCATGACGCCTCAGCTATCGTGACCATCTAAAGCAATATATTTGAAAAATTCTTATTATGACATTTAAAAGAAACGTATAAATGTCTAGGGATGCTTCCAAAGTTTTTTAATGTATTCTTCGATTAGGTCCAGCGAAAATGGATGAAAATCAACACTTTGGACGATGACACTCAAAGTATGCAGTAATAAAAATTACTTACTTTATTATTAATTTTACTGGATTTATTCTAAATACAGCGGGGTGTAGAAGGACAATATTTCGTCTAGGGCAGCCAACTTTTGGAGCCATTCATTATCAAAGAGCCGTTCATACATAGCGAAAGGAAGGGAAGGGAGCTTCCGGTAGCGCAGTCACGATTTTTCGACTGTTGTACTCCTATTAACGTTTAGAATATTTAACTACAGCAAAGTAACCCATTTCTTCCAAAAAAAGGGAGAACAATTCCAATGTATTTTTGTTTCTGTGGCTCAGTGCAAGAACAAAAAAATGTCAAAATATCCCAATTAAGATTCCGAGCATCGTGAAAAAATTTTCCGTCAAATAGTAACCCTTCGAACTTTATTTTGAAATATCACACTCAAATGGACTTGGATTGTTCCTGCATAGAAAAATCGTGTATTTTTATTAACCTTTAAACGGACTTCTCTTGCTCATATTCAAGAACAAGACTTTTCTACTTCCAATTTTTTCACCCAGTGGCGTAGCAAAAAAAAAGGTCTTCAATATTGATTATAATTTAATAATAAAACCGGAATATGTATTTATTTATATAACTACAATAAAATTAACTTAACCCGTTCGAAGCAAGACACAAAATTCAAACATAATAATAACCACAAATATAATAATATAAAATAATGTATTTATAACAAAACAATTCAAATTAAAGATAAAACATTTTTATCTAAAGTTAGTGTTCTTAGTTATAGTCAGTAGAAGACAGTCTGCATACTGTGAACCAGTCTTGAATATTTCGGTATATAATTACCAACTGCTAATGCTCCCCCCCTCAAATGTTTTGGTGGTCGACCTCGACCGACTTAATGCCCACCACTATTCAAAAGTGATCCCTAACTCATGCATGCAAATAAGCAAAGGTGGCATTTAGAGACCTTTCCGTGAATTCGTCTTCAGAGCTTATTTTGAATTTGTTCACTGATTCTCTCAATACACAGTGTCATTGAAGAACTAGTGAATATACATTAGCAGGTCAAATGCTTAATTTTAAACACAAATCTTTTCAATAGATAACTATAAAGGAGAAAGAGAACAGAAAACAATTATTTTCATTAGATAGAATTATTTTTTTAATAATTCATATAGCTAGAAGTTTCAAAAGCCGCAACCATCTATACAAAGAGCCGTGCTTTGTCAACCCTGGGGTAATAGCAGCTGCTGGCAGTTTATTACCTTCTCCTGACTTAAGAAACAGTGTGTTTTATGTTTTGTATTGTTTAACGTCACTAGCTTTTTTGTTGCTTTGACTGCGTTCGTAAGAAAGTACTGGCGATAAACCTTTAATTTAAAATGCTATCGAATGAATATACCGCGACTTATTTTTCTATCATACCACACCATGCGAGACCCTATTGAATACAATATATAGAACTTAAACTGTTTTTCACTGCGAAATGAATGTGCTACTGGACCCCTTCGATTAATTAATGAAAAGTCTGCCATAACAGATAAAATAAAACATCTTATTCAACTCATCTTTTTAAAAATCTCAAAATTTTACATTGGTTCAAGTGAAGATTAAAATTATCCTTGGCAAAGTTGGCAGTTCTTTCGGCGACCGTTCTTAGCAATCTCCAATCAGAAAATTTTTTCAACCGGTTACCACAGATTCCAAATGAATCCATCAGAGAAATCCCGGCTTATGATGATTCTATCCCAAGCTCTTCTAAGAGACCAGAGCAGGCCTTAACCACTCATATCAACACTTCCCAGCTCCGAAAAGGATGAGAATGTCTTGTTATAAATTAGGAAATTCTCTTACATCAATCGTGTGTTGCTTTTTAATGCTTTATGGTTATTTATCACTTGTTGTTTTCTTTTGCAAGACTTCATTCACTCTAATTATTACCTCCCTCCCTACAAGCTTTTGCATGTGTTTAGTGGGACAACTTGATCCTATTTTAAACTTCTCCACTTTTTCTTACTTTTTTCCAAGTGGTTATTTAAAATCTCCTTTCAATAACCCACGCAGATATTTAAGAAGTAATGAGTAACGGGCTTAAAAATAATATTCTCTTTAATCTTTGATATTAAAGAAATTCCTCCCTTTTCTCCCCTCATTCCGTCGAGATGCGGCAGCCGGTTGAATAACAGGCGTGGTTGTCAGAGATGTGACGTCATGAACTAAATCAACTGGATGAGTGGTTTCGCACTCACCCCTCCACCAGTATTGTGCTGCACTCATTGTGGACTGCTTTATATTCTCATGAAACACTTCAGCAAATTATTCTTATTTTTATTGTACTTATTATGATGATAGAGATTTCTCTAAGGTTCCACGTAAATGTATAACCGTTACCGTTTAGCGATCACCAGAATATCGATATGTACTAAAGTTGGTTGTTTGTACATAACAAATTAGAAATTCCAGGCAAAATAATAACTATGTAAAATACAAATTTCAACATATATAAAACACTTATTGGAGTTTTAGTGAATTAATTAAACATTAAGAAATAATAATTATAACATTTCTAAAAAAAACATACCTTCTGTTAGAATTCTAATTCTACCGAGAAAAGTAAACCTTTTTCAAGATGACCAAGATATAGATTGCAATATTTATTTAAACTGCTGGTTTTGTGAATCCTTTCTTATATGAAATCGGGAATTTAGAATAGAGTTAAATCTCAAATATGGAGCGATTAAGATTGAGTTTTATGCAAGCAATCTCACAAGAAACGAAATCACAGTTGGCTTTTCGAATCCACACATTCGTTCTCATTAAAATACCTCATTTACTTTCTTGAACTGTTTTCCTGATATTCATTCCGGCTTGTTGGCAAAAGAGTTCGTAATTTTGAACGTTAGTCAAGTGAAGAGGTCCCCACACCCAAGCTGGGACCCTTTCGCCAAACTTCCACACTCCGTCAACAAGAGGATATTGAACCTCAACAGATTTAACTACACGGTGTCCAACTCATGATACGAGTCAGTGACATTTTTGTAATAGAAATAATTGATACGTTTTTTACTTGTAAATATTCGCGTTTGATTTTCGCTTGTGTGCTTCAAATTTGAAAAGTATCCTTTTTGAAAAATGAAGCTCATTTATTTTTATGGAATTTCTTTTTCAATATCACTGAGCCTTGAAATATTCTTACTTGATTATGAAAGGACACACAAAATTGGTCAAAATTCAAAAAATGATGATTTAATATATTAATTCAGTTAATTTTCAATTTTTCTAACAATTGAAAAGTTTATTTCCTATCTTATGATTCATTAATGTAAGAATTATTGCGTTCGAGCAAACAGAATGAAGACGATAAACTGAAGAAGGAAAAAAACTTAGTAGAAATTTTCTAGGAATTGTAAGTGTGTGTTGGACCAGTAAGTGTGAAGCCTATTTTCTCAATTTCTTCCTCGATATCAGGGATGGCAAACCAATGGCACGCGATGCAATATTTTGGGCACGCCACCAATCAAAACGGTTTATATTTTCTGCAAGATTTTCTCAGTTTAAGGAATTATCAGAAACGCTCAGGTTTATTATGTACCCTGATGTGACTTTTATACCTCCATTTTTAGCTATAATCGCTGCCACACGCCTCGGCATACAAGTAAAGAGGCTTCTTATGTATCTTGGGGTACGACAGTCCATGCAGCTTCCATATATTACCAAAGTTGATCTAGTGTAGCAACGGGTGGGTCAGTCCTTGTGAAACCATGAACCACACGTTTTCGATTGGGAATACAGGAAAACAAGATGGTTAAGGAAGCAATTTAATATGATGGATAAAGAACTCTTGAACATTGCGTGCCACGTATGGTCACGCATTATCCTGTTGGAATATGGCTGATGGCAAGTGTTGAATGTTTGGGAGGTCTCCGACACCTCAGAAATATAGCGCTGGTTGTACAGTGTACCTGCAATGCGTACTAGAGAGGTTCGGCACTGAAATCCAATACCACCCCAAATCATGATACCGAGTGCAGGACCAGTGTGGCGATGCATAACGCAATAGTTCAGCAGCCTCTCACCAAGGTGTCTCCAAACTCGTATTCAACCGTCGTGATGTTTCAGACAGAAGCGGGATTCGTCAGTAAACACAATGTCATTCCATTCCGTTGTCCATGTCCACCGTTCATCGCTCCACTGGTGGCGCAAACGCCTGTGGTTTCCAGTGAAGAGTGGTGGCCGCGGTATCCAAGTGGTCTAAGCATCGGATCGTGGCTAGCGTGTCATGAGTTCGATCCCAGTACCACTGAAGACCCACCGTGTAGGGGAACGATGCACATTAAATCTGTCGAGAGCTCAAACGTCCTCCCGTTGGTGTGGTGTGGTAGTTAGGAGAGGGGGATGACAGCTCAGGTGTCATCAGCGTCACTTGACCATGGTTCAAAATTACTCGGAACGTCCCCCAAAGCCCTCGTGTAGCTGAACAGTGGGACGTTAATATTCCCTCACTCACTCCAGTCAAGAGTGAATGAAGCAATGGATACCTTGTTGACATTCCACTCTGCTGCAAACGGCATCAAATAGCGCGAGCAGAAGCTAAATGATGCGTAGTAGACAGATCCGTTGTTCTATAGCTCGTGATGTGGTTACGCAATCCATCACTGCCAAGCGCACAATTCGCCTGTCATCATGGGCAGTGGTGCAGTAAGGTGGATGCGATCAGCAATGTTGGTCCGTTGCTTCCTCCTGCATCCTGCGATGACAAATCCGCATCACAGTTGCTTTATTTCGTCCAACACGTTGACCGATTTCTCTGAAGTATAATTCGCAAACCCTATAGGCTACTATTCATCTTCGGTCGAATTCAAAAGACACTTGATGCATAAGCATAGGTTCCATGAGTTCACCATGAGGCATAGGTAAACAGATACGAAAAAAAACCCGTACGAAAAAACAATTGCTGTATTTCAAATCGCCATTTTGTTCGCCTCTTATTTAGAGCTTGCGGTGGTGCTACAGTCACCCGTGATGTGCATCTGCACTATAGTGCTGATGACTTTAATATTTCATTGCCACCAACATATGGTGTAAATTTCACTTGGTTTACATGCTTCCTTCAGGGTGTTGCATTTTGTAAGGCTAGAAGTGTGTATATTTATACACACATATATTTGAAAGACTAAAACACAAAAATTAAGCGAAATCAAAAAAAAATTTAATATTTTTTTTTTAATCAGCTCGTTGAGCTAATCCACGTTCGATAGCCAATATAGCAATACCATTTAATCTACACTGCTGGCCACCTTAAATGCAACACCAAGAAAGACAAGAGATAGCACAACAAAATTTATTTTGTAGATAACATGTTGACCAAGTATTAAATGATTAAATTTATAGACTTCTGTGAAGTGTGGTTCCTGCCAGAATCAGAAGACAGAGTAGCCGCCATTGTTAAAGATCACCGCTGCCACACGCCTCGGCATTGATTCAAAGAGACTTTGGATGTGTTCATGGGGTACAGAAGACCAAGCAGCTTCCACACGTTGCCAAAGTTGATCTGGTGTGGCAGCTGGGGGTGTAATCTGCGTCAATCGTTGATCAACCATGGACCCTATGTTTTCTATCGGTGAAAGATCAGGAGAGCGAGCTGGCCAGGGAAGCAATTCAATCTGGTGATTGACGAAGAACCTTTGGACAATGCGTGCCACGTGTGGTCGCGCATTATCCTGTAGAAATATGGCTGTTGCCAAGCCCTGAAGGTAAGGAAGAACAACTGGCTCCAACATCTCGGAGATGTAGAGCTGGCTGTTTAAAGTACCGGCAATGCGTACTAGAGGAGTGCGAGAGTGATATCCAATACCGCCCCATACCATAACACCCGGTGCAGGACCAGTGTGGCGGTGCATAACGCAGCTGTTCAGCATCCTCTCTCAACGGTGTCTCCAGACTCGAATCCGACCATCGTGGTGTTGCAGACAGATGCGTGACTCGGCAGTAAAGAAAACTTCATTCCTTTCTGCCGCCCACATCCTTCTTTCATCGCACCATTGGCAGCGGACACGTCTGTGACTTTGCGTCAAGGGTAGACCAAGCAATGGACGTCTTGCGGACAGACCACTCTGCTGTAAACGGCGTCGAATGGTACGCGCAGACACTGAATGATGCGTTACAGACTCAATGTGCTGTGCTATGGTTCGTGATGTGACTAAGCAATCCGTCACTGCCATGCGCACAATTTGCCTGTCCTCACGTTATGTGGTGCACTGAGATGGATGCGATTGACCACGTCGGTCCGTCGTACCCTCTTGTATCCAACGGTCACATATCCGCATTACAGTAGTTTGGTTTCGTCCAACACGATTACCGATTTCCCTCAAAGATAATCCACAATCTCGGTAGGCCACTCTATCCTTCCTCTGTCGAACTCGGATACTTGATCAAAAGCTGATCTCTGTTTTCTACGAGACATAACTGATCGTTTTTTGAAAAAACAACAAGAAAAACTTAATTGCCGAACTTGAAATCGTCGAAATCTCCAAGCCTTAAACAGCGCTTTGAGGTGGTGCCACAGGCGTTCGTGATGTGTGTCTGCGCTGAAATTCTAAAAAAAATTTGCATATATCACTTCCGCTAATGCATGCTGTAAATGTCATGGTATTTGCGTGCTTCCTTCAGGGTGTTGCATTTACGGTGGCCATCAGTGTATCTTGAAGAAAAAAGTTGTGGATCCTAGGAATTTTTTAATTAGTTTTAATTTTGAGAGACTCTTCTTGTTACACTTGTGACGGATCTATACGCGTCCTTCAATTAACCTCTGGGGAATTCTTTTGGGCCAGCATTTTTTTCAACCAACCTTCTCCGAAGGGCAGGAAGCTTGGTATGCAAACTAAGTTAAATATATATTTATATTCTTTATTCACGAGTTTGGAAGTTAGTGAATTGAAAATAGTTTAGAAGGAAAGTAAAGGTTGAATAGATGAAAAGTGAAGTAAATCGGCAGTGAAACGTATACTTAACCAGTGTAAGAAGCCAGAAGTTGGAATAGTAAGAAAGTGATTAGTTTAACTATTGGAGACTTGTGTGTTGTAGATTAAATATTAAATGTATAGATGGCGCTACAAGTCCATGTGAGAGATGTATACGCGTTTTGGCTTGTAGAGTCAGAATCATGTAATGTTCTTTGTGTTGCGTACATGTCTTCCGTGTTGTCTGCAAAATAAACGAAATGCCAAAAGATGAACTGAATTATTGAATAGAGAATGAAAGATCCCTTTGAAACTATAATAGTCTACCAGACCATGGAATATAATATCTAAGGAAATACAATAGTGTTAAAGTCAATGAAAAAGTATTTGAAAACTGCAAGAGTTCAGGTACTGTGATTTTAAATCAAGTTGATGTTTAGAAAGTTAAACCAATAGTGTGGTCATTAAATACGTAAGCTCTATATAAAGTTGTCTTAAAGTTGGTAGAGCTGCATGATTGAATATATTTTCCCCAACGCAATCTCGTCTCACTCCCATTTATTACTGATTCAATTTATCTTGTTTAAGTGTTGTTTGTGCCTGAGTTGAATATAGTGATAAATATATATATATATAATAATTGAAGTTCATCACATGTCGTCTGATCATTTAGTTTCTTCCATACCTCTAGCCGGGTCAGAGGGAAGAAGGGATGTAAATTCTTTAAATTGGCACCCAACGTCCGAGATAGGAAGCGGTACTCTTTTTAGGGTCTTTGTGTGTGTGCCCGAATTATTTTTTTGCGTCAAGGAGAATGTTTCGAAGCTTCTCGCAAATATTGATGATAACATAGCGTATTATGAGATACCTGCAAATTTGGCATGTGCCTATTTGAAAGGTCATCTCGTAGGAGTAGGACGAGCGCTAGATTGTTTCGAAGTTATATGGTATTCGTTTGTGAGTGGGGCGCCTACTGATTTCGCGACACTAAAAAGGAAATTAACTGTGATTGTTTTCCAGTAATGAGAAATAGATCAGAATTAGAGGCTCAATTTTTTTCAGCTAAACAGGGTAGACGTCAGGCCCCGTCTGATTTTATATATAACTTGCTGAAAATCCATATGACACTGGATTTGGAATATGATGATTCTAAAATAATTAATCATATTGTTATGAGGCTCGATCCCCAGGTTATAGATTATGTAGAAGTTAGAAATCCCACTAGTAAGGCACCGTTATGGGAGTTGGTTGATAAATATGAGGAACGGCATAGAAATAAATGAACCCAGGGTTCGAGCAATAATTTTGAAAGACGAGTAGTCCAGTCATCTTAGGGTTTCGCTGCGGAATGAGAGATAATAAGCTGAAAACTCGTATATACCTTTATTTCGGCATTCTAAAAGTTGTCTCAAAAGTCTCATAAAATCTCGTGTCCGCGTCTTAAGATATTCAAGGTCAAAGGTAAAAAAATCGTTTTTTTTGCAAATATCTCGTTTTCTATGGATTTAATGTTATTTACATTTATTATAAATATTGTAGATAATAAAATTTTCTATAACTTCAATTGAAATAATTTTTTATACATCAAAACTTTTTGAGATAGAGGGCGCTGAATGCTCAGCGCTTAGTTATCTACAGCAGAATGCAAGGTCGACTATTAGTGACATGATATAATACGCTGTATATAGTCTATTAACCTTAAAAATATACATAGTTGTTGTTCAGTAGAGTCTAAAGAAATTGTACAAAACTTCTCCATCTCGTCACAAATTGTATTTTTGTAGCGTACATAGCAAACACCCATTTACATAAAACACTTTCTTGCGTACTTTGACCACGAGATACTCTCCCTTCTGTCTTCATAGATTTCATTAGACTTTCTTCGATAACCATATATGTTCATATACCAGAATTAAATTTCTCTGTTCATTTCACGGTGAAGAATCCATTTTTAAAGCTCTTAAAAGTCTGTCCATCCATTTTATTTTCTAAATCGTTCATATCTTGAAGATATAAATGTGCAGACGCATATAAAAAATGACCACCAGCATGAAAATATGGCAGCATTCTTCGTACAGCATTAAGATGTTCTTTAAAAAGTTCCCAGTCTTTCAGCGCGAATAAAGTCGAGTGCTATTGATACCATTTCGAAAAATTGTACCCATAATTGTGCAGTAGGACCTCGAGCTTTTAATTCATTCAGTTTATTCTGAAATTGATCAATAAATAAGTTTGAGTTGCCTACACACACCCTTCAATGCCTTCATAGAAAACATTTCGGCAATTGATTTGTTCAGTTAACTCATTTAACACACAATCTACAATCGTCATGTCTTCGAAGATTATCATTGACAATACAAGCCGTAACAATGCATGACCTCTGATACTTTTTGAATAAGCGTGACCATTCAACATTCTGTCGACTGAATTCGTAGCATATATTTTACCTAGAGCTTCTTTGAGTTCACTTCCGTCCATTATATATCCAATCGATCCAAGAAAGGACATGAGCATATGAAATCCTCCTAATTTAACAACTATCTTACATAATTCTGAGTTAGCATCCGACGCAGCTACTATTTCACGTGCTTTAGAGTAGAGAGGTTGATCAAAAGTAATTAAACACGTTTTTTGGCCATGTAACTTGGCAATATTTGCAGCGCAATGTAAAGTAGTATAAATTGTGTCTACGTTACTGGCAGGATGATCAATAAAAGGAAGAAATATGACCTGAGAAGTAGAAAAATCATTATTATTTTTAGTGAGCTGTTTGAGAAAGCCATTCAACCCAGATAAGGATGAAATATTCTTCCACTTTCCGTATAACCACAAAAAACCAATACCGTTTAAATTCTGTTCTGTTAATGCTTGGCCACCATGTAGATTTTTGACTTGAATTTTGCTGTATCCAGATACAATTGGTTTTTCATATGCTAGAAGAGACACGTGTGATATTGCTGCTAACTCTTTTGCACAGGGTTTGGTTGTACATTTATGCGGTCATTGTAAAGAACAACATCTTTTGGAGTAACACTCTTAATCATCCCCATAACATGGAGAGTATTATTACCATCAAGAGTAAAGACATTTATATCAGCATTGTCCCCAACATATTGAACAAGCACCCCTTATTCTGATGATAAAATACGAGGCTGTGGATGGTAAACTGCTGAAATTTCTTACTGTACAGTATTACAATACGAAGCTGCAATACCCAAGCTATATAACACTTCTATAAGTCTTTTAGATCCATATCTTCTATGAAGAAACACAGAAAGGCTTAATAGTAGCTGTGATGAAAATGATCGTTCTCGTAATGCAGCCATTATTGCATGACTTATTGACGTGCATTTTGTTTTTAAATAAGCTATTTTTCCGTTTCTGTTTTTCATTATGACTTCTCGTAAGAAATGCAATAAACTTTTTGGTATATCTTGATTTACATCATCCAACATTTCACTTGGAGGTGGATAAGACTTGGTTTCAACGACAGATGACCGAATGTCTTCACGAATAATAGCTGCTGCAGCTTCTACAATTCGAAACCGTTCTTCTCTTCGGGATCCCTTTTTTTATTATCATACCAAGCTTTTGATAATATATTAGCTTGTGTATCACGAAAAGATATGATTGTAAAAGATCTTACTTTTGTCGTAATTATTATATTCGTCAAATATTTTTGTTGAGGTCTCGTAATTATAGTTTTATCATCTGGTACATACCCTTCAGGACATCTATGAGCTCTTTCAATGTAAATTGGGAATCGTCGTGATTTTCGATGTAATTAAAAATCTCTGCCACTTCTGTGACTTGACTATCTTTTCGAGACTTCTTTTCAGTATCTGATTTAAGAAATTATTGTAGCAGAAGTATGATATTTTGCTTCAGAAGTGATCAAATCCTACTCACAAAGTATACGATCTTTCACTAATTCTCCTAAAGAATCACCACGTTTTTCTGCTTTTTTTAAGACATTGTCTTTAAACTCAAGAGTACTCACTTTACTGATCTTGCGCCTGTACTTCTCTTTTTTTTTAGTTTCTGTTACTTCATCAGCTACTTGACCACAAAATAAACAGAGCTTTTTGAAATCAAACGCTTCATTTCTTCTTTTACGAGGGACGCTAGGTGATGATAAAGGTTCACCGTTTTCAATGTGTTGTTTGGATGCTGCAATAGAATTTTTACTAATGTACACTATTCGGCACTCGGTATGTACATTCACGGAGGTTGTAGAATTTTAAAAATCAATGTGACCGTCCTTTCGTTCGATACTTGCTGCTCTCAAAGTTTTTAAACCACGCACTACATTTAACAGGATAACCTTGTGATAGCGATACATTACATATAAAACACAAATCAGACATAACTCTCAAAATTTTACGTCCGTCGTAGCTAAAATACAATTTAAAACTAACGAATAAACGTGGCTAGTAGAAACTGAATTGTTGAAAAGGAAATCGGTCTTTATTATTTAGCTAAACATGTGTCCATCAACTAGCTATAAATTAAACGTTCGTATATTAGGTGTGTATAAGAATGTACGTGTATAAGAATGTAAAGCGTCCTCTAGCGCTCATAAACATTCAGTGTATCCTTAGACTCCAACGAGACAGGAGTCGAATCGAGACGAGACATTTTAACAAACAGTCCATTGGAAATTGAGGGAGACTCTCCTTTATTTGAGTATTTTACCATGTTTTTATTACGTCTGTCAGGGTGGAATTTTGTAATTCATTTTACACTAACTTCCCGATGAGCTAGAGACCTGAAATTTGGACCATAGCTTAGAAGTGGATGACAATGCATGAAAATATGCTTTTTAGTTCGTTATAAAAACATGGTACATTAAAAAAAAATTTATTCTTAGATCATGTTTTCTTTGAGGTAACTAAGCTATCAATAGGGGTCAGCAGGTCTAGGCATAATCTGCACAGAAGGAAGCAAATTTGAAGGTTTATACATTTCAAACTAATTGTATTTCGATTTTCTTCTCAAAATGTAATTAGCATACATTAAAATATAATTAAAGTAAGTATATAGTTTCACTTAACTGTTTTTCAATTACACGAACAGATGCGGAGTATTAAAAAATATACTTGATTAATGAAATCTATTACTAAATGTAATGTAATAATTAATAAAAAATGCCAATTGTTCGTAACTATATATATTTTTAAGGTTTATAGACTTTATAAGGCGTATTATATCATGTGACTAATTGTTGACCTTGCATTTTGCTGTAGATAGCCAACCATTGCGCATTCAGCGCCCTCTATTTCAAAAACGGTTTAATGTATAAAAAAATGTTTAAATTAAAGTTATAGAAAATTTTATTCTCTACAATATCTATAATAAATGTAATTTATAATAGATGTATAAATATTTATAATAAATGTAAATTTAATTCCATAGGAAACGAGATATTTGCAAAAAAAACGAATTTTTTGACCTTTGACCTTGAATATCTTAAGACGCGGACACGAGATTTTATGAGACTTTTGAGACAACATTTAGAATGACAAAATAAAGGTCTATACAAGTTTTCAGCTTATTATCTCTCCTTCCGCAGTTGACCCTTTTTTTTTACTAAGATTGGGATGCGAGCAGATTTGCCGAAAGGCGGGGAGATGGAAATCGGAGGGATGCAGGGGTTGTAAATAGACATTTGGATCGGAGAACAACGGACAGGGAGGCAAATAATTTTTCTTGTGGTTGTACTCAAAATCGTGGGTTCGAGAGATGTAACCAAAATGGTCAACAAGATCATAGGCCCGACAATCATAGACATCGTAGTATGTTTGTAAATCAGGGTCCGAATAATGATAGGACTAGGAGAGAATTAAACCCTCCTAATAAGATTAAAATTAACGCTTTACGATTTCCACCCGTTGATCTTCCGTATGTGCCGATTCTCTTGTACGACACATTTTTAAAAGCTCTTTGGGATATGGGAGCTGAGAAGTCCTTTATTTCGGAAGAAACGTATCGGTCATATTTTGCTTATCGCCCCGTTAAGCAGTCACAAGCCGAGGTCATAACTGCTCAAGGTGCAAAATGCACAAACTTGGGAATGGTAGAATTCGTAATAAAGATAAGAGAATTTTCGAAAATGCGGAATTTCCATGTGATTGCTGAGACCCATGCATCTTAGGCATTGATTTCATGTCAAAATCAAAAATTGAGTTCGATTTTTCAACTAAATCGTTAATCATTTCGGACTCGCAAATTGAAAAAGTACCCCCAATAGCAGAAGAACCGGTAGAGATAGATCTCTCAAACACGAGGTTTGGTGAAAATCAAGAAGAGGAATTAAATGTTTTATTTAATGATTTCAGGGGACTCTTTTCTAATATACCAAGGCTGACGCATGTGTTATATCACGAAATTGATACAGGAGATAACCCCCCTCCCCCCGCGCGGTCTTTTCGTGGCCATACCACCATGACAGGATCAAACAGGGGATTATAGATTATCACGTCAATAAAATGTTAGACGAAGGTACGATTATACCTATCCAATCACCTTATGCATCTCCAGTTGTTTTATGTCGTAAAAATAATGGTTTGCCTCTGGATAACCCAGAAGCTTATAGATTCGCAATTGATTACCGAAAATTGAATGTCATAACGAAATATCCAAGATATCCATTATCAGTGATTGATGATCTAATAACAAATATTTCACACACCGAAATTAGATCGTTAATTTACCTCCGCGCGGGTTACTTTCAGCTGACGTTAAACCCCAAAGATATTAGTAAGACGGCTTTTGTAATTAAAAATGGTGCAATTGCATTCACTCGCATGCCATTTGGTCTGTCGGGAGTGGCCCCAAATTTTCAAAGAGCTATAGAAATGATACTTAAATCAGTTCTCGGGCGTTTTGTGAATGTCTCTATGGACGATGTGATCATCTCGTCTCCATTGTTTGAAAGTCATGTTAAACATTTAAGAGCGGTCTTTATATTATTACAAGAAGCTGGTTTAACTTTAAACCGTGAGAAATGTCATTTTGCCGGGGACGAGCTACGTTATTTATGTTTAGTTATTAGTAAAAACGGTGTTCAAACGGATGAAGCAAAAGTAAAAGCAATTCTTGACATGAAATCCCCGAAAAATGCGCAAGAGTTAGCGAAATTTTTAGGAATGACGGATTGGGACCAAAAGTTTATTAAGGACTATGCTGAGCTGTGTGAACCTTTATATAGGTTAAAGAGGAAAAAATCTAAATTTGTTTGGTCAGAATTAGCGAAGGAAGCCTTAATCATATTAAATAAGCTGTGACAGAAGCTCCAGTTTTACAGTTATCAGATATCAATAAAGCATTTGAGTTGTTTACGGATGACAGTTCAGTTGGTATGGGGGCAGTTTTGACGCAAAACAATAGACCCATAGCATTCGCTTCTCGTACACTCAGTACCGATGAAAGAAATTATAGTGTTACGGAGCGAGCGTACTTAGGTCATATGGGCGTTATATAAATATTGCACTTATTTCGGGTCTCTGCCGGTGAAAAAGCCATAACAGACCAAGCCGCACTCACGAAACTTACGAATGGTAAAAATTTGTCAAGTAGGATGATAAGGTAGGCACTTAAGTTAGCAGAATTTAAAGTAGAATGGGAACATCGCCCAAGTACACAAAATGCGGTGGCAGATTTGCTGTCCCGGAATCCAATAGGCAGTGTAGTGGAAGCAAACGTACCTTGCGCGTCCAAAAAACAATTAATCGTCCAAACAACTTTATCGTCCAAAAACCAATTAATGGAAGAACAGAGAAATGATCCTGAATTGGGTCATATTTATAGATTTTTAGAAAATCTAGACGATAGCTCGGTTAACGCGTCAGTCTACGGAAATTGACCCCACGATTTTAAATTAGTTGACGGTTTATTATACTATGCAAAATACACTACCACTCTTGGATAACTAAGGGTGTATATTCTGCGAACTCTGCGTAATGACATTAAGCGCGAGTTTCATGACACGCCAATGTCGGGTCATTTAGAAAAAAAAAACTTATTTAAGATTAAGAGACGCGTGTTATTTTCCCTTTATGAGGAAGTTTATACTTAAATATGTATCCACCTGTGACCTCTGCCAGAGAATTAATTATAAGAACGCGCTACCAGTTGATCGCTTAATACCGATAGTAACAAATTTTACAAATGAAATAGTATCGTTAGATTTATTAGAACCATACCCACAGCTACTAGTCCGGAACGTTATAAATTTATTTTAGTGATAACGGATAATTTTTCTAAATGGGTCGAAATTGTACCCTTAAGAAAAGCCTTGGCTAAAGCAATTCCAAATGCATTTTTGGAAAATTACAACTCGTGTTATCGAACTCCTATAAAATTAATTAGTGATAATGGTACCCGATTTATATCTGAAGTTTTTGAGCATGTGGTTCACAGGTTGAACAGAAAGCATGTTAAAACGGTTGCATATAGACCTCAATCTAATCAAACTGAGAGAGTTGACCGTACTCTTCGACAAATGATTTCTAGTTCTGTAGAAGAGAATCATACGAATTGGGACCAATTTCTAAAGGAATTCGGGTATGACTTAAGAACGGCTGTTCATGAAACCACTGGTAAAAACACCGTCAGAATTATTTTTAGGTCGAAAATTACTTACCTCATTTCAGAAGTTAGTGATGGCAACTGTTGGATCAGACTTGGTGTGCGGTAATATTGAAAAATTATTTGAGGAGGCGAGGAGGAATACTAGGAAACAGCAGGAAAAATGGGCGAAATATTACAATAAGAGGAGACGTGTGGTCGATGTAAAAGTGAACGATCTTGTATTGGTTCAAACACACCCCTTGAGCTCAACTAATAAGAAAATAGTTGGTAAATCCATGCCGAAGTTTGAAGGCCCCTATGAAGTTTTAAGAGTGGAAAATAATAATGCTGTTATTTTGAAATTTGGCAAACAAATAACGGTAAATGTAGACCAGGTACGGATTTATCACTAAAGAGAAAAAGATGAGAGTGTTGTCAAATCAGAAGGATTTGAAAGTAGTCGGCCTAGGGCAACACAATCGGAAGGTTCATAAATTAGTCAACCTAGGGCAGTACAGTCAGAAAGGGTTGAAAATAGTCATAGAGGGTCAGCACCAACAGAATTGGAGGGTAGTATAGATGTAACCAGGGGAAGTCTCAATAGAGGGGAAGTGTGACGAGAGAAGCGTTTGAGACCAGAATTAATTGGTTCTTCAAATTCGAACAAGTACTTTTCTAGAAATAGAAGACCCGTAGTAAATGAGAGAGATAAAAGCGCAAGGCCAGCAGCTTGGACAGAGAAGAAACCGATTAAAAGAAAGCCACAAGGACCTAGATCTAGGATCAATAGAAAGATTTCGTCATCCATTCCATCCAGACCATCTATAAGGAAGTGATTTAGGAGAGAAGCCAGTGAACAACGATCTGACTCCAACAGAGCAATTCCAAGGCAATCACGTCGAGCTGAGACTGGATATTCAAGGTTCAACCATTCCCGTCAAGTCCAGCCCGATAGACATTGCCCTTATGATCTTCGAAGCCGACGTCGAGTGGACAGCCACAAGGAGCAGAATCCACCAACAGAACAGCCTTATCCTGGAAGAAGAGCCTCCCATCTTCTAGAAGCCTTACACGGAGCAAAGAAGACCCAGGAGTCAAGAGCAGATGGAGAACCGCCTCAGTACAAGATCAGCCAGTTTAGAAGCTCTTGCAGGTGACGGAAGGATATCAGAATATCAGGATATCATATGACTGCCAGGTTGTATAATATTTTGTTATTTTTATTTCTGACATTCAAAGTATTTTCCCTGTGCTAGTCTCACATTTTTCGTAAAATATTATCTGTACAAAAGTTGCCACTGGTTGAGTGCATTTTTCTTTTTATTGGAAAGATGAACTCTCTCTTTTGTATGTAAAATTTTTCCAAAATTGTGGAAAGCATTTGTTTATTTACGTTTGTTTTGTTACACAAAAAGACTTGGCTTTTTATGTGAGAATCACTTGTACTGTTTGTTTTTAATATTTGAAAGTTGTATATATTTTTGTATGTATATATTGAAATATATAAGTATATATTATCTGGTTTCGGGACGCTGCGTAGTAAGGAAAACTACTTATAACACTAACAGAGTAGCGCGAATGGATGGGAGTTTTATAAAAATGAAACCAGGTGAGGTGTTGATCTATATAAAAATGTATATATTTAAAATAAGTGCTACTCTATACTTATAAATATGAAAATTGCATAATGTTAATATGTTTGTATAATGTCATACTTTTTGAATCTGTTAGTGATCCAGTTTTCATTTCAGGGGGGCAGACTCTGATACCTAGATGTCTTGAAAAGTAATTGTTTTCCAGAAAATGGTTGTCTGTATTACTATTTTATTTGATTAGTAATTAAGTAAAGTGCATAACCAAGGTTTTTTTCAGTCCTCGAAAAAAGGTTTTTCTCTTGGTTCTCGCCTGAATGGGATGCACTGTAGGGCCGACATGTAAAGGATAAGCTTGATCAGTAATAGAGTACCCTTTAGATTAGTTGATTTTGCTTGTGCTAGTGCATTTAAATTGTTTAGAAATAGTGAGTTAAATTGATAAATCTTGTTCATCGTTTTTGAGTGTTGTTAAATTTTTAACGTAATTTCTAACGGGTCGTTAAGATCCTCAGATAAATCACGTTTTCTTCTCGGAGTGGGTTGTGACGGATCTATACGCATCCTTCCATTAACCTCTGGGGGATGCTTTTGGGCCAGCATTTTTTAACCAACCTTCTCCGAAGGGCAGAAAGCGATATATGCAAATCAAGTTTAATATGTATATATTCTTTATTTGGGAGTTTGGGAGTTAGTGAATAGATTGGAAGTGAAGTAAATCGGCAATGAAACTTAAACAGTATAAGTGAACAGTGCAGGAAGCCAGAAGTTCGAATATTAAAAAAGTGATTAGTTTAACTATTGGAGGCGTATTAAAGTCAATGAAAAAGTATTTGAAGACTGCAAGAGTTCAGGTACTGTGATTTTAAATCAAGTTGATGTTTAGAAAGTTAAACCAATAGTGAGTCATTAAATACGTAAGCTCTGTATAAAATTGTCTCAAAGGTAGAGCTGCATGATTGAATATATTCTCCCCTACGCAATCTCGTCTCCCTCCCATTCTATTACTGATTAAATTTATCTTGTTTAAGTGTTGTTTGTGTCTGAGTTAAATATAGTGATTAATATATAAAATAATTGAAGTTCATAATGTCGTCTGATCATTTAGTTCCTCCAACATTTCTAGCCGGATCACGGGGAAGAAGGGACGTAAATTTTTTTTAAGACAAACTCCATTTACTTGTAACTCATCCTTGGCTACTAACACTGCTTCTCAGCGCACGGGGAAACCTGTTAGTACTCCACAAATCCCAAATCAGAAACAACATCCCTCTGCTGAGGCCTCTGGCCCAGCATATTCAATTACAAGTGTCCAGACACATATAATCATTGCCAATCTTAGTTAACTTGGATAAATCTACCTTTTTAAATGTAAACAAAATAATGTAAATATTGTTTATGACACTGGATCCACTTCATCTTTAATTTCTGCAGATATTGTAAATAAACTTAAGCTACCAAAACAAAGAACTAGGCCTATACATATAGTAACCAAGTCCATGGCAATTTTCAACTAAAATAACTATGCAAAACTTTTTTAAGAAGTGGACAAATAGAAAGAAACATAAATCTATATGTTATTAATAGCAGAAGCGGATTAAGCTAGTTGGAGGCCCCTGGTGGGGAAAAATCTGAGGCCCATGAGCTCAAGAATTGAAAAATTAAAATAGTGAAAAGATTCACTGACCTTTAGTTTTCAAAATAAAATGCATAACTAATATTAAGGCTCAACGGCTCAAGAGAAATCTTAACTTTATTTTAAGGCAATATGATACCATCTTCAAATTTTTTTTTATTTTTAATATTTTATATTTGGTTTTAATTTTATTTTATAAAGGTTTATATTTAAGAATAGTTCCATACAAAAAATTCTTAATTTGTTGCAAAATGTTTGTAAAATATAAATTTTTGTAACTTCCTTAAGCATTTTTTAAATTCCTAAAGCTTTTTAAAAATATGTCTCTTTTCTTTCAAATTTTTTTTTCGAAATACCTTATAATATACTACATAAAACTGTGCAAGGGTTTTTTTCTGCTGCTGCTCTTTAATTTTTTATTACTTTTTATAGTTAAACACTTCCAAAAATTCTCAATAAAACATTCATTTTGATTCTGAAATTTTTTAGGAAAAGTACTTAACATGTTAGATGTAATTACACACACAGTTTTACAAAGCATACATTTCAGAATACGTATAAAAAGTTTCAAACTCATACTTCAATTATCAAAAAAAGCCTTAGGGTTTTGAATAATAGTACATGTACAAAAGTTCAACCTGGAGAAATAAGAGAGTTTGAAGTTTTCATTCCATGAATAGCATAATATAATATTCATTGAATAGTGTCTGAAAATGTTATCAAATGTTAATTAGCTTATTTAAAACTGCTTACCATAAAAAATTGCACAATTGTAGAACAATTAAGCAGTATACTGCCATAGTGAATATATAGAAGAAAACGAATGAAAGATCAATATTTCATAAAACCTTATCTTAATAATTATAAAAAAAATAAATACACATACTTCAAAGCTGATTCCATGCTCAAAGCTAATGCACAACATGTGCAAAAGATGGTTTGTTTTTATTTTTAACACGCTTTTATAAGTTTCACTTGCATGTAACGGAATCTTGGAACTCGATTTTCACCCACTTAAAAAGGCCAGATTAATTCGAAATTTTGCACACTTGTCAAGGACCGATGACAATACAATAATTTCATAATTTTGTTCCATTGTCCTCATCAGGATCGTCAGGAATCACGATAACCAGATTGGGCGACATTTCTAAATACCACGTCCAGATTTGGCTACTTATTGCACATACAATTTTCAGATTTGGCAACTACTTCGATATACCATTTTCAGATTTGGCGACTAATTTCATATACCATTTCCAGATTTGGCGACTAATTCCAGATTTAGTGACTAAAAGAAAAAGGTGTAACCCAGAAGCGAGTGTTTTGAATTTAAAGCTAATTATATGCAGTATAAAATACACTTGTGGTTTATAAAAATAAAACAAAACAAAAAAAGTGTTCTGTATGGGAGAAAGTGGAGGGTGGGTGTATGTTATCAAGTTTTTACTATAATATAAACATTATTCTGAAAATGAAAATTTAAAAAAAAAGGCTCGTGATGTGAAAAAAATAATTTATGTTCTAACTTCTAAATATTTTTTATTTTTATAAAGCAATACGTTTAGAAGTGATGATACGAATTAATATTATAGCAATACGTTTAAAATGTGAGAATACGATTGACACTTAATATTACCATATTTTTATTAACTCCCTTTAATGTCTGTCCGGGTGTAATTTTGTAATTGATTTTAAACTGAGACTTTCCGATGAGCTAGAGCAAGTGTGGGCAGACTTTTACAGGGTGCGAGAGCTACTTCTAATTTTTCCTAGGAGTCACGGTCCACCCAATGTCAGTGGCGCACACATGGGCGGGGGAGGGGTCCGGACCCATCCTCATAACCCTTCATGTTTTTCCGATTAATTATAGCCCCACGTAAATAGCGTGTAAAATGTAATTAAGTATTTGATATTAGTAATTTTTTTATTTATTGATGTTAATTATTTATTATGTAATTTACTTTTTGCTGCTTTTTGTCCCCGACAATCGACAAAATCAAAAAAAAAATATGACTGCGTATTAAGGTATGGTACGAGAATGGTAGACCTTCAAAAAACCCTCGACCTTTAAAAATTCTTGTGTACGCTACTGCCAAATATCGTAGGTGTGGGGGGGGGGGAAGGCTATTATTATGACTTAATAATAAGTACGAAATATGTACATATATATACCTACAGAACTAAAATAAAAAAAAAACACTTTTAAAACCGCGTTTAAAGCAAAACGCTAGGTATAAACTTAACAATAATAGCCCTAAATATAATTATATCAGTGATACATTTATACTATGAAACAATTCAAATTGTATTAAAAAATAAAACATTTTTATCTTAAGTTAGTTTTTGTTGTTATAGTCAGTAGAAGGCTCAGCCTGCGTACTGTCAGCCGATCTTGAATTTTCCGTATATAATTACTGAATAGTAAAATTTTTAGGCGGTCACCTCAAAATGTCTTGGTGGTCCACCGGTCGATCGCGATCGACGTAATGCCCACCCCGGAGCTAGAGTCTTGAAATTTGGACCATATCTCAGAAGTGGATGACAAGGCATGAAAATGTGAAAAAGAAGGGGAAAAAAACGAAAAGGAGGAAATTTATACTTTTTAGTCCGTTATAAAAACATGGTACATTAAAAAAATTTTTAATTCGAACTTTTTTTCTTCTTCCCACTCATTTAATTTGTTTGACCTGTTCTTTTGAGACGGAATCTAATATAACGATACGGGACTCATCCGAGGCCCCGTAAACATAGAGAATAAATACACTTCAGGCACTTTAATTAAAATCCATTGAAGAGTAAGACTTATTCCAGCAGCCACGTAATTCTGGCTCCAAATATCAAACTCAAGGATAAATTCAACTATCAATAAATGACAGTTTAAAAAACTAAAAAACACGCTTTTATTGTAGATCGAACTAAAAAATGAAAAATAAATTATAATTTTAAAAAACTAAAGAACACGCTTTTATACTGAATCGAACTAAAAAGTAAAAAAATAATTCTTAATATAAGAATAAAATTATGAACGAGAAAATTAATGTCATTGGGGGTAAAAGCGTGGGGTGCAATTTCGGAATTGAAAGAAGTTAGAAACTATAACAATTGATATATTTATAGAACACCCCACGCTTTTACCCCAATGACATTAATTTTCTCGTTCATCATTTTATTCTTATATTAAAAATTATTTTTTTAATTTTTAGTTCGATTCAGTATCTTAGTTCTTTAGTTTTTTAAAAATATAATTTATTATTTCCATGATTTTAAAAGACTTCGCATGTTAAATATTGTACAGGAATGAAAGCAAAACCAAATAACAATTTATAGGTAAAAAAAATCAAAATCTAAGAACTGCATAGGTGCACTTGTTTAAATAAATATCTTAAAATATTTTAAAAATAAAAGTGTTGAATTTCACAAACATGAGATCTATACACTGGTCTCCAAAAGTAAAGCATAATTGATAATTATGTGAATAAAGAAGGAACTTTAAATCAGAATGGCAGGAAACGTGATATGCGAGTGTAAAATGGTTATAAAATAAGGAAGCAAATCAAACGAATAATAATAATTAATTTTATTATCCAAAGTGCAGTTTGAAAGAAAACTGAGCATAGAAAGGATTCACACTTTAAAGAAAAAATAAAAGAAAACATTAAAAAAATTACTGATGCTGCAGTTTATTCAGGCGTGTGGTCACCTCGGACAGCCAGGCACGCTGCACAGTGATTTACCATACTTGCTATGAGATGATGAATGAGTTGTGGGCTCAAACGGTTCCAAGCTACTTGGAGAGCTCTCTTCAGTTCTGTAACGGAGCTTGGTGGGTGTGAAAGGGCTGAAATTTGTCTCCCGAGCATATCCCATACATGCTCGATAGGATTTAAATCAGGGGAGTTCGAAGGCCACGACATGCGCTGGATGTTTTCCGTTTCAAGGAAGTCATCAATCGGCACCGTTTGGTTACATGGCGCATTATCATCCATGTATATGATGTCAGGACCGACAGCACCTCGAAAAAAGCGAACATAAGGCTCAAGAACTTCGTCTCTGTATCTTTGAGCAGTCGAAGACCCGGTGTCAAAGAAATGGAGGTCTGTGCTGCCGTCCATCATGATGCCTGCCTATACCATTACTTCCCTTGATGGAAAATGATGTCTTTCCGTTATGTTTCTTGGTTCAAAACGTGTTCCACGTTCTCTCCATATCGTTACCCCCCGAGAATCACTACTCAAACTAAACCGGGACTCGTCACTGAACATCACATTGGCCCACTCTCCCATATTCCGATGTTGATGTTTCAAACTCCAGTTCAAACGAGCGCGTTTATACGCAGACGTGAGGGGAATGCAAACTGCTGGTCTTCTGGCATACAGGCCAGCATGATTGAGTCTCCTGTAAACAGTTTGTCTCGAAATTCGTATTCCTGTGGTGACTGTGAGCGCCGAACCTAGTGCTCTGGCAGTACTGTCCCTCTGACGTCACGCACTTATTACCATGTATCGGTCTTAGCGAGGGGTTGTGACTCTTGGTCGACCTGATACTGGTTGTCGGGTAACATCTCCCGTTCTTTGAAACCTCTGCCACAGACTTGAGATCACAGACTGGTCCACATTCAGAATTCGAGACACTTCGGTTTGTGATCGTGAGGATTCCAGCAATCCAACCATTCTTCCTTTCGTAAACATATCCAATTTCCGTCTTTGTTCCATCATTCACCTTGTTTGATGTTTAACGACGTTCCATCACACAGCAGTTGCACGAAACTTGTCTGAACTGCCTATGCTGCGTGAATCGTTTCTCCGCGCCCAATGTTTCTTCCCCACCCAATTAATGTAAATCCAATGTTTCTTCTTCACCCAATTAATATCCGCAACATAGGAGAGTTTTTCTATTCTTGCTAATTAGATTTTTAATTGTCTGAGTTATCAAAATGAGATTTACTATTTATGCTTTGTGAGAATCCGTTTTGAAATTTAAATTTCATTCATAATAATATCATAAAAAGCACGCACACCTTTTAAATCTTGACCCAATCCATTTGCTCTTCCAATAAACAATTCACAAACTAGAATTTTTGCATGAATTGCACAATTCTTTCCTAAAATTTGTTATTTCATGTATAATGTCAGTCTCATTTACGCGCGATAGAATATTAATTAATTAATTTTTTATCATGCTCTTTTCTAGCAGATAATCTGAAACGTGCGCGTGGTAGTTGCTGTCCAGCATCAAATATTGCTCTATAACTTGATAAAAAAATGCAGTTAAAACTTTGAAATTTTGCAGGCATGTTAAAAAAGATTTGAGGTATCAAATAAGCCAATAAAATTTTTTCTATCATTGGATAATTTTTAGGGTACCCTTAAAAAATTCAAAACTTTACTGAAAAGTTTAAAACTTTGCTATATAACTTTACGTCTTGATTCAATAGAGTCTTTGTATTTATCCTTTAGTTTTTGTACAGCTTTCTTTGTAATTTATGGAAAGAATCTCTTCAAAAAATAGTGTTCTATAAAAAGTTCATCCATCTCAGTTATTCGGGATAGTTCTGCGCTTGCTCTATCACGTATAACATAAGATGAATCCACTAGGAAATTTTCTCTCCTTTCAAAAATTCATAACCGAGACTTCTTGACTTTCACCGAAAAGAATTTTTCTCTTTTGCTGCCAGCGAGGTGGTCCATCTTCCTTTTCAAACGAGGGCCCTGATAAATCAGTTGCCTCTAGTTCCATTTTTCTAAATTCATTTCGGAAATTTCAAGTAGAAATTTTTAGAAATTTTAGTAGAGTAGAGATCCCTTAAATAATTCCACCTATTGCAATGATTTGCTATAACATTGATTTTCCGAAGAGAGTATTTTGTTTCGAATCATGGTCATTAGGGAAGATTTATGCTTGTCCATCGGATTTAAAAGGGAAGTTGTGTGTGCCTCTACACAATATTGTATTATTTATTTCCCCTTTATTCGTATCACAGATTTCACCTTTCACCGCTTTTATTAATCTTGCTATTAAGGCCTAAATTGAACTAGCTTGAAATATGCTTTGAACTAGACATTTCTTTTATTATATAACTTCATTTGGTTTCATTTATCTTTATTAGTAAAATACAGTGATGGAAAAAGAAATCCCAACACCAAAAAGGAGTAGTGCTATAACAACGAAATTTGGTATGGGTGTTTATACATCTGAAAGATGTGTTAGATTCAAATTTCACGTTAGCACATACGTATGGCTCTAGTTTCGCTACCTGGAGGATGTGAATTAAGTGTATTTTAAATACGCGCTATAATACGCATTATTATTTTATACGCTGTATATTGATTAGAAAAAGACCAGGTCAGCCCCTGCAAATAACTTTTCGGCCTATACACACAGGCCTGCTCCTAGAGTTATGGTCTGGAGCGAGCTATTTCTTTGAAGGCAGGAGCACTGTCCAAGTTAATTCACACACTTCTATTTGTTGCCAGCTGTTGCACATTATGAACATCATTCAAGGAGTGTTTTCCAACAGAAAAACGTTCGCCCTAATACCATGTTGTAACCCAACATGCTTTATAAAATGTAACCTTGGCCTGCTAGATTACCAGATCTTTCTCCAAGCGAACACGAATGAAACATCATTGGATGGCAACGACAAAGTCATCCACAACCTGAATTAAATAACTTTATGTTGACCGACCAAGAGTAGCAGGCGTACAATTCCATCCCACCAACTGATATATGGTACATTTACGAAACCTTTTAACCATGCTTGCATTTAAAATTCTGACGGTTACTCCGGTTTTTGATGTACCGTCATCTCGCATTTAAGATCAGTCAGTAGGGTAAAAATCTTGAAATGATCGATTTTGAGTTTTTGATATTTCTGAAATCTTTAATTCATAACCTTTCTAGGGATATATAACACATGCCATGTTTTCAATTAGAAGTACGTCAAAATGACTTTTAAAAAATCATCAACTGGCGGGCCACGCCCACTTTTGACTGATATTTACCTTTTAAATATCTTGAAACACAATTGCAAAGACTTCTTTTTATTTATTCATGCACAATTAACTCTAGATAACGGTATAACTGTACAATTAACTGTCAAGACTGGCGGGATTTATATTCCGAAGTCTGTGTTGTTATTTTTCTTATAATTTTTTAAAATTAATAAATCAAAAAGATAAACTATTTTTTTCAAGGTAAGATTTTTTTATTAAAATTACTGTATTCCACAAATTATATGTTTCAAATTGTATTTAAAAAATGAAATTCTTCTAAATTTACTGTATGTGAATACACTGGAAACTTACATTATTAAATCGTTGTGTATACTTGTGCATACTGAAGTGATATTTTGGAAACATTGCAAAAACATTTAGCTAAAGAGACATGTCATGACAAATTTGAATAAATTCAATGAAAATAAGTATAAGTTTTTTTTTTTTTTTTTTTTTTTTTGAAAAAAGCTAAATATATTTGAAAAAATATCACTTCAGCATAAATGTAAATGTTTCTTTATTGTACAGACAAGTTTTTAAACTTAAATATTCAAAAGTTTCTGAATGAATGGACCTACACAGATATTCAGATGTGCAATATTATTTGTCGTTGCATAAAGTTGGTTACATACATACAAATATATAAATATCATGTTTAAAAACATAAAAACAGTTTTATTTTGGCTGTTTTAGAAATCATTGGCCCAGTTCTGAGAAATTTTTTAAATTTAAAAGTTTTAGAAACTTATGTTTGTATGTGAACACACAAAACACTGATAAAAACTATGACGGGGCTATCCGCGTGAATTTCCAAACTAATCCTCTTGGGTAACTTTGGGGCCAGCATTTATTCTATTTCACAGCCTCTTCGGGAAAAACACGAGATAGTTATATGCTAATTAATTCGACTATATAAAATCTAGATTTCGTAAATGTCAGAGAAAGAGAAGGAATTGCCAAATGACATGTAAGTATCGTCTACGGATCATTTCAACGAGCATTTGATAGTATTATAGTAAAGTACTAGATTAATCATTAAAGGAATCAAAACAATTAGATTTAGTACCGACCTGAGGTTAGCAAGAGTTCGTCTCCTTGTCAATTCTAATAGTTGAGATTACTTAGACGGGAATATTAGATTTGAATGTTAGATTTGAGTATCAGGATTAATCTAAATACTAGAGAAACACTCTGAAGTTTTCACTCATAAACTGAACTTGTTCTGGTTAATTGTGTTTGTCTGTCTTCAATAAATAATTATTGTTATGGCTTTTGTTGGTTATGATATGTTTCCTCCTACACCAGGCGCGTCGGGCAATGTAAACTCAGTCCAAAATAGGACTGGGCCACGACAATGGCACCCAACGAGTTTGTCCTCAGGACATTTCTCACTTAACCCCGAGATGGGAGTCGGATCCAATTTTAGGCTCTTGCCTGATATTTGTTTCTCCGGAGTAGAAAACATAGAAGAATTTTTGGAATATATTGACAGTAATGTTAAGTTTTACGAGGTACCTAACAATTTGGCATGTGCTTATCTTAAAGGGCGTCTCCGAGGTCGAGCCTTGGACTGGTATGAAGTATTCGGATCTTCGATTGTGAAAGGGAGTGCTACGGATTTCGCGCAATTGAAAGAGGCTTTGACAGCAAATTTCCCAGAGGTTAGGAATAAGACTGAATTAGAAGTCAGGTTCTATTCGTCGTATCAGGGTCACGGTCAGGCTCCGTCGGATTTTATTTATGACCTCCTCAAAATACATAAAAGATTGGGATTAAATATGTCGGAAGATAGTTTGATCGAGCATATTATTGCCCGTTTGGAACCACAATTGATGGAATATATTGAGATTAGAAATCCAACTACTCAATTGCAGTTACTTCAGATAATTACAAAGTATGAGGACAGATATTTGAAGAGAGACAATCTGGGTTCGAGCAATAATAATAATGAAAGACGAGCTTATGATGTGAGTAGGAGGACTAACGAAGGTCGTACTAATAGAAATTGGAGAGATACTGGGGTAGTCGAACGTCAAAATGATAGGAGACAGGGATATAGAACTTCCTATGGGACGAGACCCCAGAGGAACCATGATAATCACGGGTTCGAGAACAGGAACCGTATTGATAGGAATGATCGCGGATTCTAGAATCGCGGTGGACGATATCAATACAGAAATAGGGCTCTGAGTGATAATTTTGAACGGGGGTCGAATAATCATTGGAATAGGGGTAGTCATAAAAATTAAACTTTTTAAGCGTTCGAAATCAAGATCGATCGCATGTTGATGAGAAACCTCCTATAAGAGGGTTTCTGTGCCTTAAGGATGTCCCCTGTAGAACTCCCGTATGTGCCAATTTTAGTGAACGACATCTTCACTAAGGCATTATGGGATACTGGAGCCGAAAAGTCGTTCATCTCTGAAGAAACGTATAGGGCATATTTTTCTAATAAACCAATAAAAAAATCAAATGCAAAAGTTATAACGTCTCAGGGCGCCTGTTGCAACAATGTAGGGACGATAGAATTAGAAATACGAATTAGAGAATTCACAAAAAAATGGGATTTTCTCATATTAGCAGATCTCGAATATCCATGCATTTTAGGTGTCGATTTTATACGAAACGCGAAGATTACTATAAATTTCGAGAAAAAGTCTTTAGCGATTCCGGATTCGCAAATCGAAGAATTAAAAATAGTCGAGGAGAATGTAGAAATTGATCTTTCAAAATTAAAACAAAATCAAAAAAGAGATTTAAAATCGTTATTTAAAAGTTTTAAAGGCCTATTCTCCGACAAACCGGGACTTACTCATGTATTATATCAGGAAATCGATACAGGGGATAGTCCTCCAGTTGTCTCCAGACCGTATAGGTATGACAGGGTTAAGAAAGGTATCATTGATTACCACATAAACAAGATGTTACTAGAAGGCACCACCGTACAAATTCAATCGGTTTACGCATCTCCTGTAGTTTTGTGTAGTAAGAAGAACGGATTACCCCAGGACAATCCTGAGGCGTATAGATTTGCGGTGGATTATCGCAAACTTAATGCGGTAACTAAGTACCCGAGATATCCTTTGCCACACATCGATGATCTAATTACTAATATTCCTCACTAGAAAATAATTACTTTAGATCTGCGCTCTGGCTATTTTCAATTGGAAGTACATCCCAAAGATGTAGCCAAAACTGCTTTTGTGACGACAAACGGCACTTATGCATTTAAGCGCATGCCATTCGGCCTATCGGGGGCAGCGCCAAATTTTCAGAAGGCCATAGATATTATATTGCAACCACTGTTAGGGAAGTGTGTCCAAGTGTATATGGATGATGTCATCATCGCATCTCCATCATTTGCACATCACTTGGAACATTTAAGGGAAGTATTTAGGTTATTGCAAGAAACGGGGTTGACGTTGAACAAAGATAAGTGTAAGTTTGGATGTGAGAAACTAAAATACTTAGATCTCGTGATTAGTAAAAATGGGATAGCCACGGATGAATCTAAAAAGTTAAGGCAATACTCGAAATGAAAGCACCAAAAAATATGTGAGGTATCAAAATTTCTCGGAATGGCCCAATGGTATCAAAAATTTGTTAAGGGGTACGCAGATCTCTGCGAGCCACTGTATGATTTAAAAAAGAAGGGTAGGAAATTTAATTGGTCGGAAGAGGCGCAAGCTGCTTTTGAATCGATCAAACGTGCAATTATGGAAGCACCTGTGCTAAAATTACCGGATTTTAATGTACAATTTGAGCTTTTTACAGATGCGAGTTCTATTGGGATTGGAGAGGTGCTTACGCAAAGTCAGAGACCCATAGCATATGCATCCCGCACACTTAATAAGGCGGAACGCAATTACACAGTAACCGAACGCGAATGTTTAGCAGTGATTTGGGCTTTAAACAAGTTTCGCACCTACTTTGGATCGTTACCAGCAAAAGTAATTACAGATCATGCAGCATTAACGAAACTCACTAATGGTAAAAATTTATCAAGTCGTATGATACGATGGTCACTCAAGCTAGCCGAATTTAATGTTGAATGGGAACATAGACCAGGTGTTCAAAATGTTGTGGCAGATTTGTTGTCGCGGAACCCTGTGGAAAATTTTGAGGATAGCAATATAACTTGTGCAGTAATTAGAGATTTGGTACTTTCGTCAAGGGAACAATTGATAGCTCAACAAAAGCAGGACCCCGAGCTGGGTCATATTTACCGTTACTTAAATTCCGATGACAGTTCAGTAAATGCGGGGGTCTGTAGGAACTGGTCCCAGGATTTCAAAATCATTGGAGGATTGTTATTTTATGCGAAATACGCATCATCTCTCGGAGAAACGAGAGTATATATTCCAAAATCAATGCGAGGTTCGATAATGCACGAATTTCATGATAAGCCTATGGCTGGACATCTTGGAATACGGAAACATATTTACGCATGAAGGATGCTTGTTATTTTCCATACATGCGTAGGGAGATACATGATTATGTTTTGACATGCGAGACGTGCCAAAAATTTAACTATAAGAACGCGTTACCGGCCGGTCATTTAATACCGATTGTAACTAATTATCCGAACTAAATAGTTTCATTAGATTTATTAGGCCCTACCCAGCATCGAAACCCCAAAGATATCAATATATTTGTGTAATAACGGATTCTTTTACGAAGTGGTTGGAAATAACACCCCTCAGAAAGGCGTCCGCAAAAATAATCGCCAATGCCCTGTTCGAAAATTATATTTCGCGATATGGAGCTCCTATCAAGTTAATCAGCGACAACGGCACCCAATTTGTATCCAAAGTTTTTGAACATTTAAGTGATAGATTAGATATAAAGCATGTCAAAACAGTAGTGTATCGAACTCAATCAAATCGAACGGAACGAGATAATCGCGATTTATTACAAATTATTGCTTCTTTTGTAAATCATAATCATGAATCCTGGGACAGGTTTCTAAATGAATTCGCATATGCATTAAGAACGGCAGTTCATGAAACCACTTGAAAGACCCCAGCAAAATTATTTTTGGGCAGGAAACTTATTACCCCGTTTCAAAAACTTGTGATGGTGACGGATGGTACAGAATTTGTGGTTGGGAATATTTAAAAGGAGTTTGAGGAAGCTAGGCAGAATACAATGAAAAAGCAAGAAAAGTGGGCGAAATATTACAATAAAAGGAGACGCGAAATTATCATTAAGGTGGATGATTTAGTGTTGATCGAAACTCACCCTGTAAGTTCAGCCAGTAAAAAGATGGTTGCTAAGTTCTGTCCTAAGTTTGAGGTTCCTTTTAGAGTTGTGAGTGTTAAAAACAATAATGTTGTAATTTGGAAGGCAGGTAGAAGAACTACTGTCAATATAGATCAGGTTCGAATTTACCATCAGAGAAAAAGCGATGAAAGTTTAGTGGAGGTAGATTGTTCAGTTAGTAGAGGATCCGAGTATCAGTCGAGTAGTTTTGAGGATGGTAGATATGGGTTAGATAGGTCACAAGGTTCTAAGAGTAATGAGTCTGGTGGAAGACAGGAGAGAAATGAAAATGATAGAGTAGGTAATAAAAGTAATCACAGAGAGACAAAAAGGAGCGGACACGAGCTGACCAAGGGTCGGTGTAAGAGGGCGACATCTGACTCGCTATCTCAGACGAAACAAAAAATAATGAAAAACCAACACTCCAGAAGTTAGAAGAGAAAACAAGAGTCGCTTCGAGAGGAGCCGAGGAGTAAAAGAGCACATATCCACAGAGAAGTCGACAAACGAAGAATCCCGTCCTCCATCTCGTCGAATGTGCAGACAAGGAAGAGAAATAAAGTAGAAGATTGCTACAGTAGACAACAGAAAAGGTCCAGCTTCAACAATTCCAAAGACGGCGAAGAAGTCTATGGGAAAGCCAGATCAAGATCACCAATAGGATCATTGACAGGCCATGAAGGATCCACCAGATCTAGAAGAGATAAAGAAGGACAAGGTCACAACTACAACATGAGGAGTCGCCGAGACTATAGACCAGACTGCCAGGAGAGAGTCAACACAGTAGGTCCACATCATTGGAGGTGCAGATAGGAGACATTAGAGAAAGAAGAGGAGCAAGATATTAGCCAGGTTGTATTGTTTCATTTATATTTTTACTGACAGGCAGTCGGTTGAATTTTTGCAAGAAGCAAGTCTCGTTTTGTTAATAATGTTGTCTAATGCAAAAGTCTCACTACGTTGAGTGAAATGACATTTTGTATATTTAAATATATTCTAAATTGTGGAAAGCATATGTATGTTTACATTTGTTTACCTTAACTAAAGGCTTGGCTAAACGTGCGAGAATTCATTGTATTGTTTGTTTATATTGAATATTTTGAAAATTGTATATAATTGTGTATATATAAACATATTGAAGTGTATATTAGTATATATCTGGTTTTTGGGACTCGCGGCGTAGAGAGAGGAAATTAACCATAACACTAACAGCGCTGCGCGATTGGAATGGGAGTTTTATTATTAGAAATCAGATAAAATTTGTAAAGTAATTGAAAATTTAAATATATGTGAATTCAATGTTGTTGTGCGTATAAAGTGTTCAAATTTTTTTTTGTACGTCCACTGATCCAGTTCTCATTTCAGGGTGGCTGACCCTGATGTTTTGAAGATTTTGTGTCGAAGATAATAGTTATGTAACCCAGGATGTAACTAAAAAATCTAAGTTTACGGGTTGTGTACGGTCGGGTTTTTCCCTCCAGTGGGAGGTTTTTCCTTTGTCCTCGCCCAAATGGGGTACACCTTATATAATGAATGTAAAAGTTAAAATCTTGGAGTGACTATTTTTTGAGCTAGTAGTTTTGAGTGTTTCTTTAGCGTATTGTTCTATAAAAGTTATTGTTAAACTAAAATTTAAGATGTCTAGATAAATTAAGACTTAAAATTTTCAACGTATTTTATATCGGGCCATTGAGACCCTTTTATAAATCCCGTTTTTTTCTTGAAGGGGGCTGTGACGGGGCTATCCGCGTGAATTTCCAAACTAATCCTCTTGGGTAACTTTGGGGCCAGCATTTATTCTGTTTCACAGCCTCTTCGGGAAAAACACTAGATAGTTATATGCTAATTAATTCGACTATATAAAGTCTAGATTTCGTAAATGTTAGAGTGAGAAAGAGAAGGAATTGCCAAATTACATGTAAGTATGGTCTACGGATCACTTCAACGAGTATTTGATAGTATTATATAGTAAAGTACAAGATTAATGATTAAAGGAATCAAAACAATTAGATTTAGTATCGACCTGAATTTAGCAAGAGTTCGTCTCCTTGTCAATTCTGATAATTGAGATTACTTAGACGGGAATATTAAATTTGAATGTTAGATTTGAGTATTAGATTTGAGTATCAGGATTAATCTAGGTATTAGAGAATCACTCTGAGGTTGTTTTTTTTAAAAAATTTTTTTAACATTTATAAACCCCGTGCACCACGCAATGTATAACACGGGGGGCATACAACACAGACAGAAGAAAGGATTACAACACAAACATCCATGCCTTCTCCGGGATTCGAACCCAGTCCCTACGGCACCGCAGTCAGCTTCACTGACAACTACACCGGATAGGCGGCTACTCTGAGGTTTCCACTTATAAACTGAACTTGTGCTTGTTAATTGTGTTTGTATGTCTTCAATAAATAATTATTGTTATGGCTTTTGTTGGTGATGATATGTTTCCTCCTATACACCAGGCGCGTCGGGCAATGTGAACTCAGTCCAAAATAGGACTGGGCCACGACAAAACTATCGAAATGACGTGAAATTATGTTTTCTCAAATGCACACCAAAACCATATAGATAAATTCTTTCACATTATATTTATGATGATATATGCTCTACTTTGATATTTATAATACATAAATGCTACACATTCTTCTAAAATTTATAGTGATTTATGCGATAATAGATCTAAATTTTACAAAACACTAACAAAAACAAAAACTGAAAAATGCTATGTATGTATATTCTGAAAATTTTAAAACATTTTTTGATGCTTTTTTTTTACTTAAAATATATTGACTTGATGCTAATGTTGAATAAAATGTGGCAAATACATGTTGTAATTCATAATTTTTGTGATGAAGTGACATTTCATGTTAAAAATGCATTTTTTTTCAAAAGTTTGTTTATCCAAATGAAAGTGCTTTTTTTTCTCAGAAAATAATGAAAGGATGCTCATAAAATTTCAAAGAAACATAATTGATATTTAACTATGTATACTGAAGGGAGCCTTTACAAATTTTACCAAAATATTTTAACATACAGCATTCATCATAGGAAAAAAATGAAAATTTTCAAGAAATTCTTAGTAATACTTTATGTTGCATGGTTTTGAAAAACTTAACAATATATTTGAAATATCTCACTTCAGTATAAATATTAAAGTCTAATTAATATTCAGACAAAATCTGAAGTCTTAATATTCAACATTTCTGAGAAAAAGGTACTTATGTATATGTGATGATATGATGATACATGATGATTTTTGTCGTTATCTGTAAAGCTTGTTTTACACATAAAATTACATAAATTTCATGTTTAAAAAGATAAAAACAGTTTCATTTTGGCTGTTTAAGAAATCATTTGATCAGTTTAACAGTTATTGAGATCTGATACTTTTAAAAATACTGTTTGCATGTGTATATACAAAACATTAATGAAAACTTTCGAGAAATGTCGTATAATCACATATTTCAAAATCCTTACTTTCGCATTTTTATACATTATTACAAGACATTCATGATGTGCTATTCTCAACTTTGATGTTTGTTATTCATCACAGATAAAACTTCTTCAAAAATTGATATAGATTTTGAGAAAACTAATGTAAATATTACAAAACATCTCGTTAAACGAAAACTGAAAAATGCTATATGCTATGCTATGAAAAATGCTATGTATTTTCTGGGCAATTTATGTAAAATAGGAAACAAAAAAGTCTCAAAATAAATATAGGATAAGCTAATATGTAATAAAATGGGACCAATACATGTTGTAATTCATAATTTGTGTGATGAAGTGACATTTCTCATATTAAAAATGCATATATCTCAAAATCATAAATTGCAAACTGCGTGTTCCTGTTTCTTAGAATTGACTGATGGGATCCTCATGCAAATTTCAGTGAACATTACTGATATATAACTATATACAGGGTGTTTCATAAATGATGGGAGTAACTTTAAGGGTTGATAGTACACATCAAGACGAGTAATAGTAAATAGGAAACCAAGTGTCCCAAACGTCTTCCGAAGGAGAAAGGCGCCATCAAAGTTTAGGGTCCTAAATTTCAAATGATGATAAAAAACGGGAAAATGGATCGATTCATTTGCGGTTTTCACTAAAATCATTCTTTAAATTAGTATTTTCATTAAAAAAAGTTTTAAAGACAAAGTTAAAAAAATGCCGTTAGAGGGCGCTCTAGACTTTGGAGTACCGAACAACTACCTTTTACCAGTATTTTTTTTATTTTGTTAAATGTTTACAAAAGCTTAGATTTTAACTTGAATTTTGAGCGCAAAATTGAAACCATCGGGAGCGGTTAAGTGGCGCAAATGTAACCGCGTTTAGGGAGGAAAAATTGAAATGCTCGTATGTAATGATCAAAATAAAAAACGATAAAGCAAACTTTAAGAGGCGATAGTACAACACCAAAACAAGTAACATTCATCAAAGAAATCATACTCGTAATTTTAACCCGCAGGTGATAGAGGGCGCTGAAACAGATTTCGTTTTAAGAGACAAAAAGGAAACAAAGAACATTTACGTTATAAAAAAAAGTTTAATTAGAAATGATTACAATAGCTGTTCGAAACACTGACCATTAGAGGCGATGCATGCGGTACAACGGCGAAGAAGGGGTTCACGAACCCTCTGAAGCACGCCAGGAGTATCGCGCACCTCTCCTGCAGCTGCCGAAAGTCTGGCGACGAGTGCTTCTGCGGATTCGATAGGAGTCTCATACATAAGACTCTTCAGGTGTCCCCACAAAAAGAAATCCAGGCATGAAAGATCGGGCGATCGCGCTGGCCAAGGGACAGGACCACCTCGCCCAATCCATTGATTTGGAAAGGTTGCGTTTAGATAATTTCGCACCTCTGGCGCAAAATGAACTGGTGCTCCATCCTGCTGGAACCACATTACTCGCCGGATATGAGGGGGAACAACTGTAATCATTTCCGGTAGCACCTGTTGCAGAAAGGTAAGATATTTTTTTCCATCCAGGCGTTCTGGCAGAAGATAAGGTCCAAGTAGATGGTCACCAATTATTCCTGCCCAAACATTTATGGAAAATCGTTGCTGATATGCATGTGAAGAAGACGCATGTGGATTTACATCTGCCCATTGGTGGGAATTGTGGGTGTTTAATGTACCGTCACGTGTAAATGTACATTCATCTGTAAAAAGCACAGTTGCAACAAAATCGGGATTTAGGGTGTTCTTCTGCAGATACCAGCGAGCAAAATCCATTCGACGAGGAAAATCCCTTTGAGTCAGTTCCTGGACTCGTTGGACATGAAAAGGATGCATACTTTCATCCTTTAGTACTCGCCATGTCGTGGAGGGTGATACTTCAATTTGACTAGCCTCTGCTCGCGTGCTTGTATTTGGATGATCAGCCACCATATCCAGAATTTTTTCTTCCATAGCTACCGTTCTGTTAGACTTCGCACGGCCTGCATTTGAACGTGCACCAAAAAAGGATCCTGTCTCACACAACTGTCTGAGCAAGCGCACAAATGTTTTATCATTGGGCAACCACCTGTTGAGAAACTTTTTTCCGTACAATCGTCGCGCCTCTGCACCATTCCCATTTGCAGTTCCGTAGATGAAGTGCATATCAGCCTTTTCTTGATTAGTGAAGGGCAACATTTTTCGTTACGTTTGTACCGTGATTTACACTTGCACACTCGGGTCAGTGGCTTTTATCTTAATAACAATTTGCATATGCGCACTTCTTCTTCCCCATATCACAATTTCATGTTCTTCTTCCAGAAACTTGCAGCTATAACGCTTGCATGGATAAAATTTGAAGATTCTCTAACACGTTTGCGTTTGAAATCAAATCATGCATTTTCTAATCAAAGTTGATTGTTTTTATGTTGTACTATCGCCTCTTAAAGTTTGCTTTATCGTTTTTTATTTTGATCATTACATACGAGCATTTCAATTTTTCCTCCCTAAACGCGGTTACAGTTGCGCCACTTAACCGCTCCCGATGGTTTCAATTTTGCGCTCAAAATTCAAGTTAAAATCTAAGCTTTTGTAAACATTTAACAAAATAAAAAAAATACTGGTAAAAGGTAGTTGTTCGGTACGCCAAAGTCTAGAGCGCCCTCCAACGGCATTTTTTTAACTTTGTCTTTAAAACTTTTTTTAATGAAAATACTAATTTAAAGAATGATTTTAGTGAAAACCGCAAATGAATCGATCCATTTTCCCGTTTTTTATCATCATTTGAAATTTAGGACCCTAAACTTTGATGGCGCCTTTCTCCTTCGGAAGACGTTTGGGACACTTGGTTTCCTATTTACTATTACTCGTCTTGATGTGTACTATCAACCCTTAAAGTTACTCCCATCATTTATGAAACACCCTGTATACTGAAGTGATTTTTTTTAATATTCCAAAAATATTTTTGTAAAAGTCAGTTATCGTGAAAAAAAATGACAATTTTCAAAAAATTCATAGTTCACTTTTTCGTTGAAGGTTTTTGAAAAAACTAAACAATATATTTGAAAAAGCTCATTTCAGTATAAATAAAAAAGTCTAATTAATATACAGACAAAATGTTAAGTCTATACATTTAATAGTTTCTAAGAAAAAGGTACATAAAAATGCTCAATTTAACATTAGCGTGATAGGGGGTACCGACTACTCTTAACCCGGCATTACTCGCATGAAAAAAAATGACCTAAAGTTCTCGTGCAGGGTGTGTCACAGCCAAGCGAGTTTACATTGCGTTTTTACCGTAAAATTGGATACAAAGGTTAAAAAGAAAGAAAAGTAGAGAATGCAACAAGTTTATTACATTTTTCTCACGCAAATTTAGTTTTTCTGTTCTTTTTATACGGGCATTCAGTGCGTTGTTTATACACTCCTTTAATCGCGTCGTGAGTGAGTGCGATGTTTTCATTGGATTTTAATTTTTTTCAGTTTTCTTGAAACTTTTCTCAATTAAATATGTTAGACCAATGTATTGCCGAAGTTCCATTAGTCTACAATAATTTTTTTTTCTTGGTGTTGCAATGTTTTTTCCCTTCAGTGTAAGATGTATCCGAGAGTAACTAAGCACTGCTGTGAACTAAAAGCGAACTTGTTTGATTTGAATAGAAATTCATTTTTTTCAAATTAAATATGTGCAAGAAAATGCATGTAAATATTTTGTACAGATTGCAACAATATAAATATATACAGAAGAAAGATGGCACTAAAGATACACAACTAAAATCCATAAAAATCATCGGTGTACAAGATCTTTTTGTTGAACGTTGAGTTTATAACTGAAATCCATCAAACTTGGGGCTACTACTGATGCTGGGTGGCCGCTAGCCACTTAATCCCAACTGATTAATAGTATAGTCTATATATATATCATTATATATAAAAATTACGTGTCACAATGTTTGTCCGCGATGGACTCAACCGATCATAATATAATTTTGCATACTGTGTGTCACTTCGTCCAACTTAAAATATAGGATAGTTTTTATTTCAATTCATCACGCCATATTTTTGTATTGCCGGAAATGTGAAGAATCCTGAAAACGGGAAAATTCGCAAAATATCGCAATGCTCGTGTGTCTTTAGAAGCTGATCTCTCAAACCAAAATGCACGAGAAGTAAGTGCCGGCGTATTTCGGGGTGTGGAATCCGATTTTTGAGTCAGTTTCCAAAAGTAACCATAACTTTGCTGGATAATGCCGGTCGATTGTATTTTAGATACACCGCGTTAGGAGCTTACCTTAAAAGCCTTGGATAGTGAAAACTTTTTCCCTGACGTATTTCAAAACGGATATTCTGAATCTGATATTCACAATTTTTGCCGGATAATTCTGGATGACCATCTATTATGCAAAACGGGGCAGGAGCTTACTCTTAAAGTCTCGGTGAGGGAAAAGTGCGTTCCTGGTGTTAATTGAGATGGCAAACAAGAGTCTGAAATCAAATTTTAGAAATTCCTGTCACTTTGCCAGATAATGCCGGAGGACCGAAACATTCGCGGAAAACAACACCAGCTTAACTTGCCGACGAAGAAACAAAAAAAAGTGGGTCTTGGACGTATTTCGGGACTGCCGATCCGAATATTATCAATGGAATTCAAGGGAATCCCATAACTACGTCAAATAATGCCAAATGAACGGATTTTACGCTAGCCGCGGTGGAGGATTGCCTTAAAATTCTTGAGATGTGAGAAATGCTTTCCTGGTGTTTTTCTGGATGTGGAACAAAAATCTGAAATCGTATTTTAGAAACTCCCGTAACTTTGCGAATAATGTCGGAAGACCGTAATGTCCCCCTTCAGGGAATGAACTTACAGGAGTAGGGGCATCGAAATTGGGCACCGAGGGCTTCTCGAAGTAGGGAACGAGAATCTGAATTCGGATTTCAAAAGCTTCCGTAACCTTTTCTGGGTATTACTGGAATGAGGTCGAATGGCTTTGCGTTAAAGTCCCGCATCCGGATTTTCATTCCCAATAGCAAATAAACTTGCAGGCGCAGCCTTGTGAATATACGATTGCAATAAGAAATTGCATTGGCATTGGCAAGTGGGCATTGTTCTCACTTTGTTGCATTTTCCCCATCAAACTGCCATTGGACATTCATAAGATACAAAATGCAATGTGTACCATTGAAAAAAGAGCGGATTGGCTAGAGTATTAAAAAGGAATTCAATCATGATCAGGGATACGTGTACCATGATACATAAACATTCACTCAAAGCATTACATAGAACTTTGCAAGATTTAAACGGCAAGGAGAAAATATTCGGTGTTGCTGTCTAGTGATTTCCGACAGATATTAACAATCATCCCGTGCTCTACTTTTGTTCCCGAGATTAACACATGTTTAAAACAATTGTTTTTATTAAATGGTCCTGTCTACCATACTTGTCTTTCAAAAGATTTAAACATGATTTATAATTATCTTCGGCATGGGCAAAACCAGAAACAATTTTAAAAGCTTCATCAGATAAAAAAGATTTAAAAAAAATAAATTTATCGACATTACTTAATGATTCATTAGCATCAATTGCATTAGTGAAGCTTTTGATAAATTCCAGATAAGTGCTGGAATCTCCATTAAAATTAGGAATTCGATGTTTTGGCAAATTAAGAGACAATGCAAGATTATTAGTTCTCACATTGGGCTCATTTGCACCTTTAGAATTTACAGCTTGGATGAATTTTATTTATTTTGTGACGGATCTATACGCGTCCTTCAATTACCAGTTTTGGGAAATCTTTGAGCTATGAAAATCAACAACCCTTTTCTGAAGAAGAAACCGTGATATGCAGATTAAATTTATTATACATGATTTTCTTGCTAAAAAAGGTTAGAGATAAAGTGAGATGTAAGTTGGAGAGATATATGGAAGAGCATTAGTATAAGTGAGTGTGAGAGAAGAGAGATAGAATTCTAAAGAGATAGATCGTTATAGAGTGGAAAATGGCTATTGAATACAAGTTACCAAGAGATGGAAGCATTACGAAGTAGAAGATCAGAGGTCAATTCAGGTATGAGTCCTATTTCTAGCGCGTTTTGATATTTAAATGATATTAAAGTTACAATTAGTCCCATATCTAGAGTTTAAAGCAAATATTAAGAGACTGAGTAATAAAAAGCGGATCAATTGATTAGAAGTATTCTCCAAAAACGTGACTCTCGCCACTTCTCCTATGCTCGCTTCTTGGAAACATCTCATTTAATCTGATTAGTTGATTTGTTTTGGAGTTCATTAGAATAAATAATTGAAAATTATCATGTCGAGTCATTCTTCTCTTCCTCCCATACCTTTAGCCGGGTCACAGGGTAGACAATTTTACTCTTTTGATTTTATATTTAACTTCATTTATATTCTCTTCATAAACCTTCTATTTCTGCTTCAAACAATTCTTTATCCGAGAGTAAATCGTCTACTTCTTTATTAAGGGATTGAAGCTCGATTTGCTTGGCATCTAAATTCAGTAAATATTCAGAGAGTTGTTCTTGGTGAGTTTCTTTCTGGCTATCCAAGGTTCCCCAGAACGATTTGACTTGATTCACAAACTTTGTAGAAGCAGAACGAACAGCTTTTCTTCTAGCTGTAACTTTCTCAATAGCTTCCATTTTTAAATGAAACAAAAATTACAGTACCTTTAAATGTACACGAAGACAATGATCCGATAGTAATCCAAAACATTTAGCACAAAACACCGCAAACACAATTAAAATATCAGAGATTTTCCTGGGTTTGGTCGCACCAAATAATAAATACTGGTGCGTATGTGCGCTGTTATAAAACATAATTCTAGAGTCCATCAATTGTCTTTTACCTGTATCAGGGCCGATCCTAGCAGGTGTGCACCGCACGCGGGCGACCAAAACAAGGGGCAGCCGCATGTCGCCCCTTGTTTCAATGCTATCAATGAAGCAAATTTTTTTTTTTTACGAATCTCTCAAAATAAAACAAAAAAAGTGTTGATTAACTATGCTGAATTTTAAATAAATATTTTAAAATCAAAACAAGTCCCTATTTTTCGATAGCAAAGTTTAAACATAGCATAGTTTAAGGGTAGTAGGCTGAAAATCTTCAGATTATCGATTTTGAGATTCTGATATTTTAAAATCTTCAATTCATGACCTTTCCAGTGATCTATATATATATAACATATGTGCTAATTTATGAATAAGAAGTATCTCAAAATGACTTTTAAAAAATAATCAGGTGTTTTGCCCTTTTGACAGATAATAGAGAAAATATATTAACCTTTTAAATCTGGGAAGTTGTTGTAAAGCTAGTATATTTTTTCATTTAATTATACATAATTAACAGTAGATTAACTGTACAATAACTGCCAGTTTAACTGTCAGTTTGTTTACCTACTTTTGGAGGGAAGTATCTAAATTTTATGAAATCATTGTAATTTTAATTTGAAATTTAGAACTGAGTAGATATTTTGTATTTTGTTGGAAAAGGTATTTCCTTCAAAAGTTTAGCCCATATTTTAAGAAGATACTAATTTTAAATCCCTCAAAACCTTTTTATAAGATCTCTAATAAAAACGTGGTAAGAAGCTATTTGTAAAGATAATAATAATAAAAATATTTTAAGATGCTTGAATATCCAACATTGCACAAATGTGGCTACGCGACATTTAATGGTGCACTTATTGCAACCAGCACAGATACTGGACAGGTAATAATTGTCAAATAACTGAAAATGTAAAAACTTACTTTTTCATCAAAATAGTAAAAAAAATTAATATCAACCAGTTTTAAACTAGGAAATTAAAAGGGAATCAAGACTATTTAAACTTTAATTACATTTTGGATAATAACTAATACTTTCTTTTTTTCCTAAGGTAAGATTTTGTCCAAAAATTACTTTTTCCTAAAATTTATATTTTTAAAATTGTGTAAATATACAGTATGCATGTACTCTATGTGCCTTATATATAATTGTGTATACTGAAGTGACAGTTTTGAAATATTTTTAAAACGTAACAAAAAAATGACAATTTTCAATAAATTCATAATGATGCTCGGTGAACTAAATTTTGCGTTTTTATAAAAACTAATTAATATACTTAAAAAAATTCACTTCAGTATAAATATAAATGTCTAATAAATAAAACATTCAAAACCTTGAGTCTTTATGTTTAATAGTTTCTGAGAAAAAGCCATGAGATGATACATCAAATGTAATGCTTATTGCCTTAGCGAGAAGTTTGTTACGTACAGAAAAATACATAAATTTCATGTTTAAAAACACAAAAACAGTTTTATTGTGGTTTTTCAGAAATCATTTGTCCAGTTTAGAGTAACTTTTAAAGTTAAAAACTTAGAAATTGTTTGCAACAAAAAAAAACCAATAAAAACTTTCGAAATGTCGTAAAATCAGGTATAACCAAAAAGTAACCACAAATTCCTACCAAACTATATTGATACATTTTTGCATATTTTATTTATAATACTTCATTGTCGACTTGGATATTTATTATGTATAAGAGCTAAAAATTTTACAGATTGCTACAAAATTTGAGAAAATTGATGCAAATCTACAAAATATCTCATTAGATAAAAATTGAAAAATGCTATGTATTATTTTCTGGGATATTTAAAACTTTTTTGTTTCCTATTTTATTGAAAATACATTGAAAAGATGCTGATTTTTAATACAATGGGACAAATACATGTTGTAATTCACAATTTTTGTGATGAAGTGACATATTATGGTAAAAAAGGCAATTTCCTCAATGTTATTTTTAAAACTACATGTTCCTTTTTTTCAGAATTTTCTGAATAAATGCCCCTGCAATTTTCACTGCATATTACTGATATGTAGCTATATATACTGAAGTGAGGTTTTGAAAATATTCCCTAAATATTGTATTATAGACCAGATAATGTGAGAAAAAATGACAATTTTTAAAAAATTTGCAGTGATTCTACGTAAAAGTATGTTTTGAAAAAACTAAAAAGTATATTTGAAAGATTTCACTTCAGTATAAATACACTCACTTCCAAAAGTTAAGCATGGAGAGTAAAATGCTAGTTTCCTGAAGCCAATCAGAATTGAAGAGGATGCAATTCGCTGCAGAGATAAATGGAAGTATACAAATATGTTAGGTAACAGCCAAACGTGCTTTCATGTCAAGAAATATGGAAAAAGGGCAGTCTTATAAGAAGCCAGCTTTATGAAGGGTTACAGAAGTTGATTGTAAATGCTGATAGAAGGTGTTTAAAAAAAATGTTCGTACAATTTGTTTTCAAGACATACGTGTTTCTATGACTTCCAGAAAACGAATGGAAGATTCTGAGCCCTGGCGTGCAGTGGAGCGCATTGAAGCAGGACAGTCGATCACAGATGTTGCTCTTTTCCTTCGGCGTTAATCATTCTGTAATTTCACGTTTATGGAAACAATTCCAAACCACACAGACAGTTGTCCAAAGGCCCGTAGGCGATCACCCAAGGGTTACAACCCACGCGGAAGATCGATATATTGCTATTGTAGCCAAGCGGATTCGCAGAGCGACTTCCACACGTGTGACATCTATGGTTACAGCGTCCATTGGTAAGGCTATATCTGCAGCTACTGTAGACCGAAGATTACATATGAATGGACTGTATATCCGGGTACCTCGAGTTTGTGTTCCTTTAACCATCTAATCAAGAGGGGCACGATTAAAGTGGTGCCAATATGGCAATTGGACTGTGTCTGACTGGGGCAATGTCATGTTTACTGATCAGTCAAGATTTGCTCTGGAGCCAGATGACAAGTGTATAAGGATATGGTGTAAACAAGGAACACGCAATCAGCCCCAAAACATCACCGAACATTACGCATTCCGAGGAGGAAGCATCATAGTGTAGGCAGGGATTTTTCATTAGGATACCGCACCGACCTGCACATCTTTAAACGGGGTTCTGTGACGACTGTCCGGTATCGACATGAAGTCCTAGAACCCATTGTGAGATTGTACGCTGCAGCAGTTGGCCCTACTTTTGTTTTAATGGACGGTAATGCACGTCATCATAGAGCTGACATCGTCGATGACTACCTGGAGAGTGAAGGGATTGCGCGTATGGCGGGTCCAGCATATTCGCCCGACCTTAATCCCATTGAAAATCTTTGGGATGCTCTCGGCCGTGCTGTATCTTCACGTTTCCCTCCTCCAGCCACTCTTATTGAGCTGAAAACTGCTCTACAAGAAGAATGGCGATTGCTTAATTCAGCGCGGTGGTTGACCACCTAATTGAAAGCATGGTCAGAAAGTGTAAACTTTGGATACAGATGAGGGGGGATCACATACCCTATTAATGTCCTTTTTTCATTTTATGCTATTTATTTTCACTTTATACATAATTCTGTTTAAGTCTCCAGTATGACATTATCTGATAACTTACAAAAATTTAATATTGTTTTCATTTGTGTATATAATTATTGATTTTGTTTTATGTATAAATATATATGCTACTTTTTAATGCCAAATTTTGTGTCAATCAAAGCAGTATTTGTTGATTTTTTTTGCATTTTACATTTTCGTGCTTAACTTTTGGAAAGTGATTGTATAAATGTTTATTTATTGTACAGACAAGTTTTTAAGCTATAGTTTTCAAAAAGTTGCTCCATAAAAGGTAGGGGAGACCGGGGCAAGATGACGAGCGGGACAAGATGACTAATATCATAATATTTCCGTATTTCACTAGTTAGTAGCATCAAATGAACACTACTGGCTCTCCTTTTGGCCTTTCGTTAAACTATAGTATAGACACGCTGAAATCGCTCTTTTTGTGTTAGTTGCGAAGCTTTGATTGTTTTTTGATGCCACGATATAACTTTTATGCATGTGTAAATTAGCTCTGCTACAGATACAGGTAAGATATAACGTTTCTCTTTAATATTTATGAGTAACTTGGTTTAAATACTACCTATTACCATGAATAAATGTCAATTAAATGCCTTCCTTCATGGTAATGAAATCGAATATTTTTAAACAACGGTAGAATGGTTGATGGGGCACATGATCTCGGATGAGGTCTGTCTTGAGTTATTGTTGAGCATTATTTACATACACTTGCCATGATTGGTGGGTGGTGGGAAAAATAAGATGGGAAGGAAATTTAAGAAAACAATTAAAGTTAGAAAAGATGCAATAAATTGCGACCAATGGAAATAGATAAATTTAGAAAAAATGCTGGAGCTCTTATTGTTTGCGTTTGGGTGTGTAGTGACTAGTGTGGAGGTAACTGTGTCGACCGCAGCTACCTCCGAGATCGTTTGTTAGCGTTTGGTCGACATAATCTTGAGTGAGAGAAAGGCCTGACTGCTGGTAGTTGAAAAATGGAGAGTATTTAAGCTGGTTAAGGGCACAGTGCGCTCGTCCAATCAGGGGACTGCGAGTCGTTAGTGGGCGTAACCGAAGTTGGTGAGGGATCAGTGAGTGAAAAAGTTTGCCAGAGTCGGGGAGGGCGAGAGCTACTCTCCTTATTGGTCGGGGAGGGCGAGAGCCACTCTCCTTATTGGTCGAGCAGGTCGCCTCCGATTGGAGGGATGAGATGCTCGAAGAAGATGGAATGTGAGAATGGGGAAAATGAAAAAATAAGAGGAATTTGGGTGACAAGTAGGAATGGAAATAATTAAAGTAGGATATTACGAGCTCTATTAAAAGAGGGATCAGAATCGTAGATTTCAATCTTATGGAGAGTTCTGTGTTATCAATAAGGGGAATGTTAGTAAAGAAGTTAGTTCAAATTCGTTTCATGAATTGCCGAATGGTTGTGATGTTTAACGAAAACCTGAGGTCTTCGTTTCGCACGAACCATCGGGTGTTAGTAATTTGCCTAATGATGCTGTTTTGTGCTCTTTCAAGGATGTTAATGTTTGAGATTGCAGCGTGGCCCCAGACTGGACAAGCGTACGTTATCACCGGTCTGAGTATCAGAGTATAGATAAGCATCTTGTTTTTAATAGTAAGAATCGAGTTCCGGGAAGTTAGGGGATAGAGACTACATGCTGCATTCCGGAACTTGGTTTTAATCTGTGTTATGTGTGGTTTGAAAGTGAGGTTTTTATCTAAAATAACGCCAAGATATTTTGTCTGTTGAGACCAGGGGACTGGGTAATTGTTTACGTGTACAATGGGTGGCTTTCTGAGTGTGTTTCGGGAGAAGAAGACGGCCTCCGTTTTCGTTGCGTTCAGTGCTATTTTCCATCGGGAGAACCAATCGTCTAACTCCGCGAGGTGTCTGTGAAGAAAGTGAGTGATATATTTGAGATCTGTGTGTTGTGTCAGGATCACTGTGTCATCCGCATACATGCAAATGGTTGTATACCTGCTTTTAGGTATGTCATTAACGTAGATGTTAAAAAGTATGTGCCCCAGTAGGGACCCTTGTGGGACATCAGATTTAATGTTTTTATAATCAGAATATGTATTGTTTACTCTGACAGCGAAGTTTCTGTTAGAGAGATGGGAGCGAATAATTTTTGTCTGGTGAGGAGAAGTTTTGATCCGGATGAGCTTATATAGCATCCCCACATGCCATACTCGATCGAAGGCCTTCTGGATATCCAGAAAAATGGCTCCGGTCGAACGCTTATCTTTGAGTCCGGTCTTGATGTACTCAACTACCCTAAGCAACTGGTGCTATGTGGATAGTTGGGCACGGAATCCATGCTGCTGAGAGATCAGGATGTTGATAGTAATGAGGTGATCATTAAGTCTCGAGAGAATGATTTTCTCTGCGAGTTTGCTTAAGATCGGTAGGAGGCTGATTGGACGATAGGAATCAGGTGAGCTGGGGGGCTTACCTGGTTTTAGGATAGGAATGATAACGGCTGTTTTCCAGGAGTTAGGAAAGTGCCCAAAAGTTAAGATATTATTAATAATGTTAGTAAGTGTTGAAAAATGACTGGCAGGGTAAAGTTTTTAACCATTTTATTGGTACCTTCCCTGCCAGGAGCTTTTTTGATTTTGATCTTTTTGATGTAGGTAATCAGTTCAGAAGGTAAAGGGGGTGGAAGAGGGGGATCATCAAAGTTATTTTCATTAAGAAAATAGTTTTCGACGATCCTGTTAGTTAAGTTATCAGTGAACTCGTTTGTAATGTTGTTATCTCGAAATTGGGATTCAAGTGAGCATGCTAGGGACTCCGCCTTGTCAGAGTCCGAGAGTGCTATCCTGTTTGGGCCTTTAAGGGCTGAGATGGGAGTTCTCTTTTTACTGAGCGCTTTGGACATGCCCCATAAGGAGCCGTCCTCAACGTCCAGTGAATTTAGAGTGTTTTCCCAGAGTTTATTTGTGAATGTCTTGACTTTACGGTGAATCTTGTTTTGAAGGTTGTTTCGAGTTCTTTTGTCTTGTGGACAGCGAGTGAATTGCCAGGCTTTCCTGGCTCTGTTTCTTTGTATAAATAGTTTTCTTAGTTTATCGCTGACATAGTTTTTGTATTGTGATGTGATGGGTTTTGAGGCATTGTTGTGTGCATTGATGATTTTATTCGTGAGGTCGGCTACCTGCTTTTCTACATCCTCTCCCGTATTTTCTGTACTTGGTTTGAAGGTGACGGTGTCGTTAAGTGTACTCCGGAAACGATCCTAGTCAGTATATACGTTTCGGATAGGAAAGTTAAATTGTGTAGTAGTGTCGAAATTTAGAATAAGAGGATTGTGATCAGAACTTAGCTCTGAAATAGAAGTAATCTGACTGGGCCAATCAACATTGCGTGTGAGAGCAAAATCTATGATGGAGGCGGAGCCATGGCCGAACCGAGTAGGGGTGGGCGGGGCCAAGAGATCCGTGTCCGTGTTAGAAATAAGATTATAAATAATATTTCCTCTTGGGCTACTGAATTCTCCCCCCCCCACAAGAAATATGGTGTGCATTGTAGTCTCCGCAGATGATAGAAGTACGGCCGAGGGTGAAAAGTGCTTCTATATCTGTGATCAGGTTTGTGTTGGGGTTACTAGGTGGGATGTAGATGGAAGTAATGATGATTGTGTTTCCGTTCCGTTCGGAGGAGTCAGAGCGACCGTAGTCGCTTCGGTGACTCCGAGCGGGGGTGTAGGAATGTTGTGATGGGTGAGAGAGGATTTCGCGAGAATTGCAGTGCCTCTTCCCGGTCTGTGTGGATTCAAGTTTTGCCTGTCGTTACGGTAGGTGATGTAGTTTGGAATGTTGAAGCTGACACCTGGTCTCAAGTGTGTTTCTTGAATTAAAATTAAGTCGGGGTGATGCTTATCTAGGAAGTCGTGCAACTCGACAGTGCGCTGATGAACTCCGTTCGCATTCCAGGATGTGATTCTGAGCCCAAAGCAGCTAAAACCCATCAAGCATTGTTATAGAGGAATTGGTAGAAAATGTCTACCTTTTCATGTTTTTTGGCGTGTTTAAGCGCCTTACCTAGCTCAATGAGGTAGATGAATTCTTTGAATAAGTTTTTAATTTCTTTCATGGCATCCATGAAAGAGAAATTTTCGTCATTATTATTATTATTGTTGTGGGGTGGACTGGGAATGGGTTTTTCAGTTTGGGTTTTAGGTGCTTCGTTCTCAGAGTTTGCCGACTTGGACCCGTCGAGTGGCTCCCTCTGTTGGGAGGTTTTAGTGGCATTTGCATACGAGACATTATTTCTTAAAAGGTTTGAATTGCTAAAAACATTATTTGTAGTATTTGAGTTATTTCTGTTTTGGGTTTTGGGAGGCTTCTCCCTTTTATGGTTTAGTTTTAGGGAATCGGGGACATTCATGCCAGTTTGCCAGATGACCTACAGTATTACAGTTTATGCAGGTTGGATTTTCTATGCGCTCCTTGATGGAGCACTCTCCTGTTTTATGAGCTTGCCCACATTTCAGGCATCTCGTATTTATGAAACAATTTTTTGAGGAGTGGTGAAACCAGTTGCAATTATAGCACTGGGTTGCCCCAGGCCTTTTGCGAAAGATATCCACACTCACCTTCATGTAGCAGCATTTATTTAAATCTTTAAGAATATCTGGGGAATTAGGAAAATTTTTGGTTTCTACCATGAAAATTGGTAGAGGGTATTTAGTCTTGGTCTTCGTGAACTGGGCTACTTTTTCAATGGTGTAGCCCTGGGATTCTAGGTCAGTTTTAATATCCGCAATATCTGTGGATATTAGGAGACCTTTAATCACGATCTTTTGCGCTCTTGAAGATGGGGGGGGGGGCTCTAAAACGAAAAGTTGTTCTTTAATAGATTTTAAATAAGCAGTGATTTTACGGTGGTCGTCCATGTTTTCTACTGTTATTTTGATGTATTCCCCAGTCAACTTGTTTGTTGAGGTGGGGTAGGTACGTTGTAAGTCCTGCAGAAGTAAGTTGAAGTTTGTTTCGTATCGGAGCCATATGGGGGGGGGATCTTGTCGGCCACTGGCATGGATGTTTGGTCCAAGTCGGTTGTTTGAGCTCCAGCAAGAGCAGAGAATTTATTTTGGGTAGAAGTGCAGGTTGCAGAGCTATCGTCACTTTTAGGCTTTCTAGCGAACTTCATCGGAGTGACGAAGTCATCTTTGCTAAGCGTGGCTTTATTTTTTGGTTTAGATTTTTGGTTATTATTTTCTTGTGAGGTACCTGGTAAAGCCGGGTATTCCTCAGTATTTGATATGAATTTAGGTGGCTGAATGTAAGTTTCGGCCATTCTTTTTGATAGGTTTTTAACTTTTAGGTTATGGTCGCAATCGGGGACATGGCAAGAAAGTAAAGTGCTCAACTCACCCTGGAGGCGTTGTAGAGCTGATATGATGTCCTGCTTCTCATTGTCCAGATTTCTCACTGTGGAGGTGCTGGTGTTCCTTGGATCTTTACATTCAATTAGGAGAATGTTGTTTATATAAGAAAGTCGCGCCTCTTTGCTGGAGATCTCCTTCTCCTGCGCTCTGATAAGAGCGCATTGGGATTCCGGGTCTAAGGGAGTGGTGGCATCGGATTCGACTGAGTCGGTGTCCATACATTTCTCTTCCTCACAGCTTGCCTCAGGACGTCCGTTCATGACGGCGGCTAATATTTTTAAACATACAGTTTGGGGCAAGATGACGGGGCAAGATGACGAGCTCGTCATCTTGCCCCGTGTTTCGGAATTTATTAAACTTACTATTGTTGTCATTCTATTAAATCCTGTGAACACTTGTTTGTATGTGTGTATGTCCGAGTGACCTTGCGCTTCCATCTTTTTTGGGGCTAAGAGGTGCATCGGATCGGAAAAGGTTTCATTCGAAAGGGGGTGACCAGAGGAAGACATTTTTGCCATCCACTAAGCCCCAAAGAGGAAGGAATGTAATAATAATTTGTTGCTTTAGAGCTACTGGCTTTTAATTGCCACCTTTTCTGATTTTTTGAGAGAAAACGAAAATGCTTCCTGAACTTGTAGAAAGAACCCCGCCAGGAACTGTAGGCAACTGTAGTGATAAGGGCTGGAACAATAAGGGTGCCTTTTTCTCTTTTTTGAAGCACTTTTATCTTCATGTGAAACCAAGCAAAGAATCTCCTAATCTGTTGATTTTTTAAAATCACAAAACTCATATAACTTTGCAGGCTATCTTATATTGCTGAGCGAAAAACACCATCATGGTTGGGTTGAAGTCGCACACATAACATCGTCTCCAGCCCTTGTTGTGTCATTTTTCGACCAGTTAAAAGTTCACTATAGCCAAGCATGTGACACCTTTATGATCACTCATCCAGAACAAACTATCACAGACAAAAATATTGGTGAGGTTTTGAGCGTCACTTACTTCAAATCAGCTACAGTTGGAAATGCCGTTGAAAGGGTTTAAAGAATATATGATCGAGCCTCATAATCCTCTTGTGTTTAGCGAACATGACTATGCTGCGGTAAAAACTACTAACCATACTGCAGTTGACGATGAAACAGAATAATAGTGCTAATCCTCAGACCCCGGTAATAGAAAATCAACATATAAACCCTCCAGAAAAACCAGAACTTATGGCAAATGCTGATTCCGATGCACCAAAGAAGCCTGTTAGTGTTTTTTTTTATTTCAAACCATTGCCTAAAACAACATAATGTGAGAAAAAAAGAAAAAACAAAAAATTGAGCTCTAGCATTCTTACAAGCACACCCACCAAAGAAATGTTAGAACAAAGGGAAAAGCAGAAGGAAGAAAAGGAAGTTTAAAAAAAAACAGAGAAAAAAAGCTCGTGAAGCTAAAAAGGGAGTAAGAAAACTCAAATTGTTCCTCCCAAAAAATCCAAGCCAATCATTCCAGTTGTATCAACTTCAAAGGACGGTGTTATAAGATGTCCTGCTTGTGAAGAGGAACCCTCCAACAGAAAAATGGATCCAGTGCCTGTAAATGCCAAGAGTGTTGGCATGAAGAATGTTCCAATTATAAAAATGTCATTTTTATTTGTGACTATTGTTAGGTACACAAATAAACACTTCAACATTACGTTACAATGCATTACGCTTAGTTTGATATTTTGAAAGATGTAAAAACACAGTTATCATTTGATAAAACAGTAACACACACACACACACACATTCAAAAGATAAAATATGCTCAATTTTTTCAGTGTCGTCATCTTGCCCCAAGGCAAAAGTCATCTTGGGCCGTTACTGGGGCAAGATGACGATTTGGTAAGGTTTTGAAAAAATAAAATAATCCTTAACTTCTTTCATTGGAAAAATTAAATGGCAATATATTTTAATACTACAAAGGACTACTCTAACAGTTCATGTAAAATTGATTTTACTATCCTTAAAAATAAATTAATAAATAACAAAAAACTGTTAACGTCGTCATCTTGCCCCGGTCTCCCCTACATAGATATTTAATATGTGATTTTTTTGTCGTTGCATGTAAAGCTTGTTATATACATAAAAATACATAAATTTCGTGTTTAAAGGCATAAAAGTAATATTATTTTGACTGTTTTAGAAATCATTTGACCAAATTTAGAAAAACTTTGGAGATCTGATACTTTTCGAATCTGGAGATCTGATACTTTTGCATGTAAATATACAAAACAATAATGAAAACTTTCGAAATGTCGCATAATCACATATTCCTGAATCCTTACTTTCACATTTTGATACATTATTACAAGGCATTCATGATGTTTTATTCTCATCTATGATATTTGTCGTTCATCACAGATAAAACTTCTTCAAAAATTGATACAGATTTTAAGAAAACTAATGTAAATATTACAAAACAACTCGTTAAACGAAAACTGAAAAATGCTATGTATGTATTTTCTAGGCAATTTAAGGGAGGTCAGTAGGGTAAAAATCATGGAATGATCGATTTTGAGTTTTTGATATTTCTGAAATCTGTATTTCATTACCTTTCTAGGGATATAACATTTATGCCATATTTTCAATTAGAACTATGTCAAAATGACTTTTAAAAAATTATCAACTGGTGGGCCACGCCCCCTTTTGACAGATATTTGCCTTTTAAATATCCTGAAACAATTGCAAAGCCTTCTTTTTGTTTATTCAAACGCAATTAACTTTAGATAACAGTTGACTGTTCGATTAACTGTATTAGTTTCGTGGCGGAATTTCGAGTTACAACATGTTTCCAAGTGTTTTAAAGTATTATTTTTTTGTATTTATCAATTTACTTTCACAAGGTATGATTTTTTTCAAAACTACTATTTTCATAATTTATAATTTTAAAATTACTTTTTAAAAAAATAAAATTTTTCTAAATTTACTGTATGTGAAAAAAAAAGCTGCAAATTTACATTATATATTCCTTATGCATTCTTGTGGATACTGAAGTGATATTTTGAAAATATTACAACAAAAAAAAAACATTTAGCTAAGAGCACATGTGTCAAAAAACAAACAACTTTGAATAAATTCAGTGTTGATAAATAAGTCTGTTTTTAAAAAAAACTAATTTTTTTTAAAAAAAATATCACTTTAGTATAAATATAAATGTTACTTAACTGTACAGACAAGTTTTTAAACTTAAATATTCAAAAGTTTCTGAATGAATTGTACATACAAAAATTCAGATGTGTAATATCATTTGTCGTTGCAAGAAGCTGGTTAAATACATAAAAATACCTAAATATCATGTTTAAAAACATAAAAACAGTTTTATTTTTTTGCTGTTTAAGAAATCATGTGTGCAGTTTAGAGAAACTTTTGAAATTTAAAAGTTTTAGAAACTTATGTTTGCATGTGAACACACAGAACACATATGAAAACTTTCGAAATGACGTAAAATCATGTTTTTTCAAATGCACACCAAAACCATATAGATAAATTTTTTCCCATTATATTTATGATGATATTTGCTCTACTTTGATATTTGTAATACATAAATGCTACAAATTCTTCTAAAATATATAGCGATTTTGTGATAATAGATGTAAATTTTACAAAATATCTCGTTAAACAAAAACTGAAAAATGTTATGTATGTATTTTCTGACAATTTGAAAACATTTTTGATGCTTTTTTTACTTAAAATATATTGACTTGATGCTAATGTTGAATAAAATGTGGCAACTACATGTTGGAAGTCATAATTTTTGTGATAAAGTGCAGGGCCGCCGCGTGGGTATTAGGCGCCCTTGTTCAAATTGAAATTCGGCGCCCCTTTATGAGGTTCTGTTACACTCTTATAAAGTGCTACAAATTATATGTGAAATACTCTTTTATAGTATTCGAAATTTGACTTTCGAACTGAAAAGCTTTAAAATTATAATATTAAAACACGTTTGTTTTATTGTTTTTTTATTATTTCATAAATTTTAAAAGCAAAACAAAATGATGTAAAATTTTTAAGTAAAATATAAAAATTAGAAAATATATTTAAATATATTGATTCTCCTAGCTTTAGCAGCTACAGATGCTCGTATCAATACCTTTATATTTAATTTATCCAAAATTTCGCTCTCTATGGATATAATTGAAAAGTCCTGCGCCATAGTAGATCGCATGTAGTTTTTTATAATTTTAAGTTTTGAAAAACTTCGTTCTCCAGTAGCCACCGAAACTGGCAGGGTTAAAGAAATCCGTAAAGCTATTGCAATATTTGGAAATTTATCGATAAGATTGTTTTCATAAATATAATTTAAAACATCAATAGGTGACATATCCTCTTTGGTAAAACATCGCAAAGATTTTATTTCTTCAAACAAATGTAATCCATCTATGTCCTTTTCATTAATATTTTTAGTATCCGTTAATTTTCGTTCTAATTCTTCACAATGCTTTAAAATTTCACTGTCACTCCAGTTTTTTAAATTAGGTATATTGTGTACTACTTTGAAGTAATTGAAATGTTCTTTTAATTGACTGAATCTTTCTGAAATTGAAGAAATAGAAGTGTCTAATATTATATTGTAAAATTCAACCTTAAACTTTTGTCTTGGATTGTTGATTGGTTCGTCGGTTTGTTCATCTTGAAATAGTTTCTTTTTAAACCTTATTCGACTTTGTGGAAAATCAGTATCCCCCCCCCCCCAAATCATCAGCAACGATACTTGCATTGACAATTGCATGTTCAAACGCTTCATCTGATCTACGATTATTTAGTTCTGATATAAGATTTTGTAAATTGTCAATCACGATTTGTAAATCACATTTAGAATTTTGCATTATTTGGTTCACAACATTTACTAAACTTAAAATATCGTGCCAGATGTTAATGGAACAAATGAATTTAAACGAGGAAACCTTCTGAATCAAATTTTTTGCTTGGGTTCTGGATTCCATGTCTCTTGTTTGATCTTCTTGAATATTTATTAACGCTTTTAAAATTCCCTTCAAATCATTTTTCAACGGTCTTAAAGCTTGAATTCTACTTTCCCATCTGGTGTTGGAGAGCGGCTTTAAAGTTAGATTTTCAACATACTGTTGCAAAATAGACCAACGTTTAACGGATGAAGAAAAGTAGTTGTAAAGCTCCTGCACTACTCCGAAGAAAATTTTAGCTGCATCATTTACAACTAAATTTAGAGAATGGGCAGAGCAGGGGATATAGAGTGCTCTCGAATTATTTTCAATAATTTTTTGTTGCAATCCCTTGTGCTTTCCTCTCATATTAGCATCATTATCGTAAGATTGGCCTCGTAAATCTGATAAATTTAGTTCTAACGATTTTAAATGCCCATTTATGAATTCATACAGACCCTGTCCAGTAGTGTCGTCGACAGATTGAAATCCTAAAAAAATGTTCTTCAATTTGGGCTTTATTGGTTTCCTCGTTCTTATAAACAAATCGAATTACAACACTCAATTGTTCGATATGACTGATATCAGATGTAGTATCCAGAATTAATGAGTAATATTTTGCCGATTTAATCATATGTAATAAAAGCTTTTTAATTCCTTCTGAAATAATGCTTATAATTTCATTCTGAATTTGATCCCCTAAGTAATGAGCAATGTTCTTTTTTTTTAGATGTTTGAATTTTGTGGAGATGTTCAACGATAATTGGATCAAATTTTGCTATGGTTTCAACCAACTTCGAAAAATTTCTATTATCACTATAAAACAACTCTTTCGAAGAACCTCTAAATGCAAGGCATTGTCGGGCTAAATATTGAATTAAATAAATAAGCCGTTCAATAACGGATTGCCAGTAGACCTTCTTTGCATCATAAAGTCTTTGTTGAGCTGCATCAATGGTACATAAATTACGCAAAGACATTTTGAGTTCACTGCATTTTGAACTATGTTTAAGGTGAGATGCACTACTTTCATGTGTTTTCAAAATGTGGGTTAAATGTGCCCAATCATTACACCCATTCTTATTAAGCTGTGAATGCGTCTCACTGAATAGTTTACATGGGAAGCAAAAAACTGCGTTTCGGGAATTTGAATATACTAAGTAGTTTCTAAATACTTTTTCTCCATTCGGTAATGTTCTATAATATAACGATTCTGAAAACTTTCTGCCAGAATTATCTCTCGGAAAATGTTTGGTTATCAAGCGGGAAGGGCCATTTTCTATTAAATAATCTCTAATTTTTATAGAAATTGTATCAGGCCAGGTAGCTGGATCGCTTAACTCAAAATCAGAATCTCGATTTTGAGATATGTTATTATTGGGTGAATTTTCTACTTCAACATTTAAGTTTTCTATTGGTACAATCGTGGTTTCTCTTCTTGATCATATTCTGGTAAATTTACATTTCGAAATAAGTTTTCAGTATGAAATTCCAAACCAGATGCTGATGTTGAAGGTCCTGGTTCAATTGCTTGACCGTCTAATCCTTTTGTGTTTTTGAGATATTTATTTAGAGATCCCGCCAGTTTCTGATTAGCCTTCTCTCGTTGCAATTTCCTTTTTCTATTTTGTGCTCCAGACTTTTTTTCTTTTTTTGAGAGAACATGTTTCTAAAAAATATTTATTGCACTAAATAAAAAAAATTGAATTTACATTTCATTTACAAAATGCATCATATGATTTTCTCTCAATATATTATTTGAAACTCCATTTATCTCATTTGCTACTAAATAAAGATTCAGGTAAAGAAGCTAATTTAACTAAAAATTTAGAAATAATATTTTTTTTAGAAAATTTATTTTTCAGAATTTAGTGTGAAATTGTATCTTCTTTCTGCTGATTCAAAATATTTAATTAAATTAAACCAAAATTAAAACAAAGTACTAAAAAGCATTTGTTATAAGCAATTGAAATATTGAAAGCATCTCAAGTACATACAATTTAATGAAAAAGCTATAATTATTAGTATTTTGTATTATTATTTGGAAATTGAAATTGTATACAGAAATAGATAAATCAAATTCTGCCCAATTAAGGGTAAGATTTATCTGGGTTTTTTAGAGATAAATTAAAAGTTGCTTTTTGAATTATTTTGTTAATTGGAAAGACAAAAGTTTTCCTTAATTTGTTTCTTTTTATGAAAAAAATAGACTGGACATTACTAACCGAGGAGATTTAAAGTAAAACCTAACTAAATTTATGCTAAGTATTAAAAATGTGTTACTAAAGCGTCATAAAAGCATTTGTTTTTGCTCTCTTATTCTGTATAACAGGTACTAAATTTTAACTTTTGTCTAATAAATGTTTAAAAAATTAACATGCATTTTTTAGTTTTTCACACAACACTTCACTACAGATAGTAAAGTAAATGTGTTTTTAAAATAGCAGCGAGCTACCACATTATACCTACTGTCCAAAACACATTTGAAGTTCAGGAATTTGCAAAAATTCAGTATTAAGTAAGCAATGGCCCAGATCGAAAAACATGACAAGTTTGAGATCCTCTATTCTAATCTATGGTACTGAGGTGTACTGTTTTTTATTTCATAACTGAAAACAAATACTCATACTAATTTAATCTGCAGAAAATATATATTGCTACAGGTACTCAAAAGTTACTCTCTTCTATAAACTTGCAAATTTTCTGCCTGTAAATTAATGTTTACATAGAAATTTTTAATAATTTACTGTGAATATTTAAAAAAAAATTTTTTCTTATTGCAATTTATTAAAATTCCCTTCAGTTTGATTGTTAGAGGAATATCTAAAATTTTAATTTTTAGAATTTCTTTGTCTTTTGGTTTGAACTGTTTGGCAATGATAGTAGGTTTATGCATAAAAAATTTACAAATTTAATGAAAACTTATTTAGAATATTTTTTGATTTTTGTATGTTTGAAAAGTTACATCGTATACATACCTTACAAAAGATAGTATCATTTTTAAGAACTGCTATATTCAACTCTTTTTTTAAAAAAAATAATATTGCGCAGATATAATGCTTGACATGGATTTTTTTTCGTAAAGTTAATGTAAATTACATACTGTTCCATAACGTACATTAACACTTTTTGTGTAATTTTTTCACTTTTTCTTTCTTATTGGC